>JAPDSC010125070.1:881222-902215 GCA_026290005.1 Latrodectus geometricus | reverse complement strand
TATATATATATATATATATATATATATATATATATATTTTAAAAGAAGATAGATAATAAATAGATATAAAATGGTAAATAAGGATTAAATATAAGAATTAAAGGAAATTTAAACAGCATTAGAAAAGGAATTAGAAATAAATAACTAGCAATTTCAAAACGATGAAAAAAATGTTTTTGTAATTTAACTTATCGTTTATAAATAAATAATAATCTCATTTTAAAGGGCGTTGTCAAATTATAAAAGTGAATAATTTTTTATTGGTAAAGATTAGGGTTAAACGTAAATAAGGTTATAGATCAAAATGGAAGATGTAAATATTAAAAGCGAATAAAAACGATGATAAGAATTATAACTAATTAAATGTTAAAAAATAAAAATAACAATATGAATATATAGTTATATTAATTAAAATTCTATTAAAATTCTAAAACTTTAATCGCACGCTGTCAACAAAAAAAAAATACACAAATTATTGTTTACAATAAATAAATTTCTAACGTTATTTTGAAATCTACTTTCAAAATCTATTAGATACTTCTTTTTATTATTATTTTTTATTTTTCTTATAAACAAGCTACCCAAAAAAGTTTAACATTTTTTTAAAATTAATATTCCCAATATATACAATAAATATCCATCACAAACATTGAAGTACATGAAATACATTCTAATATTGTTCTTAAGAAATTTCCATATAATTAATATTAGCTGAATGTGAGCTTTCTTAAATTTAAATATGTATAAGTTTTGGTACTAAATATAATACTATATTTATTATTATTATTCATTCTTAGATATTTTTAAAACATTGCTGTGAGTGTGATATATATTGTAAAAATATTTTGTTTTTTACTCATCTTATTTATACTTAAGTCAAATAAATAATCCAAAAAAATATGCGTAGTAATTTCTTAGATGATTGAATATTTCAGCTTTTTTTTTGTGAATTTTACTTTACTTAAATGAAGCTAATGAGACTTAATATTTACAAAAATATGGGAATACATAAACTCAATTAAAGGCTATAATTGAGGAAGATACATGGTTATATTTTAAATAAGAAAAAATCTTACCTGAAGAGGCAACAAACTAATTGCTGGATTTTTTTAAATAATCCTCTTAGTTGAATATAGAACTTTTTTGTTTGCTTAAAGATAACCAAAAAGTTGTAATAAATGTAAAGTTCATGAAATGAATATTTTTCTTTGAATATTTATGAGGCAGATGTTCTCTCTCTCTTAACTTCCTTCTTTATGAAGGTCAATGCGCTAAGATTTGCTATCGCATAAAAACTGCTGGCTTCAGAGACAAGGACATGTTTTTGAAAACACTTGTTAGGCATTTCTTCCATTCCTATATTATGTCATTTTAATACCTACTGTTTGTGAAGAGTATTACGAAGTTAAATGTTACTACGCGTCACTTCATCGATTATAAAAATTTACATCACATTGTAAGGATGTTGCAGTATGAAATTTTTGATTAGGTGTCTATGTGATACAACAGTATTTTCATAAAATTTTAAATAAAAATAAACAAGTTCGCATTTGCTTTAAAAAAATTCTTCGAGAAAGATTTATGTCAATTTTAATGATCAAATGTCTATTAGGCAGAAACCTAATGATCAAATGTCTATTAGGTATATGTTATTAATGGAAAAATTATGTAAGTTATGACTACATCGGCGGTTTAATTTAAATTTGTCATAAAAATGTATTATAAAATGACACAGAATACGTGCATTGATATTAATATAAAGACAGATTTGATGTTTTATTCTTAATATTCAAAGTAAACATATTAGATATTTTATATGACATTGATTTATTTAAAAAAATATAAGCAACAATTTGTTAAAATGAACCTATACACAAACACTTTGCAATTTAAAAATAAGACCAAAAAATTATGAAAACTTAGTTTAGTCTTAGATAAACCACTCAAAACAAATTTTGAATTTTTTTTTTAAAACTCTTTGTTGCAGAACGTTTTCAGTATCACGGTGCTGCACCCATCCCAACAAATCATCATTTATACAACTTGTAGAAGATAAATATAGATTTACTTTGCCCACGGCATTATCCTACGCTTTCAATCTGGGGCAATTTTTAAGAAGGCAAATGAAGCCCAATGTGTTCTGCATGTCTTAAAGATCTGTCTCAAGATTACTTTAGATAGGAAGTCACCTATCAGCAATAAAATAGGTTTAAAACTTGATAAGCCAAAAAATTCGGACATCCCAAAATATCACAGATCTAAAGCAACAAATGATGAATTCTTAGAGAAAGCAGGATGACAAGACACCTAGACGTCCATCACTTTGAATTCGCATCGCTTCAAAAATTGCTAGTTTGAACATTCAATTTGCAATTATATATTTTTGATGGGCACTAGGCTTTGATGTTTTTATCATCTGTGCATGACACTAATTTAATTAAAAAAACATTTTCACAAAAGGTTTAGTATTCTAATTTTTAGCAAAATACAGCATACAGAATTTGTGTAAAAACATTTTTTATTTACGCACATTTTATGTTATTTATAAGCTAAGTTTCTTTAAGAAAACATCTAAGGCATATGGATTCTATTCGCTTTCCTCATTAATATATTTTTTATCATTTCCGCTCTCATTTTTTAAGGTTGAAGCCAATTTTTCAAAGATTTTCCGCCTATAGTTCAAATTATTATATCACTCTGACATTCAAGTTTTTGATATGATACATCTTTATATACTGTTTGAATAATACATTTTTTGCAATAGATTTACAAAATTAGTTACAAAATGTATTGTAGCACTGGTCGATGGCGAAAACATAAACAGTTTACATTGGCTTCAAAAAAGTAAAGACGCCATTCATTTCATATAAATTTTTATTGTTTCTGTTTTATTATTTTATCATAGGTTTTAAAATTTACAATTTTTTCATAAACACAAATTCTATTTCATTTCAATTAATTGACATCAATAATGTAGCTTTAAGTAGCTTGATTTTAATTTAAAATATATTTCATATAGATAAGCTAACTTAATCTATTATAAAATGATGTTATTATTGTTTTGTTGTTTTATTTATTCTTGTTTGTTTAGTATATATATTAGGGAATTATTACGTGCTTCTAATTCTGTTACTTACAGAATTGAGTTTTCTTGTGTTTGTGCTTCGTCAAAATTATGGGTTGCCAAATTACACTGTAAATAATTGCAAGACATTGGGATTGAAATTGCTTTCATCGTTGGATGAAAATCTATTTTGACTTACTGGGACATAACAAAAATATTTGAAGGCATTTTTGTAAAGATCTCATGAAATTCTTTGATAATATTTCAAACTTGAACATTATTTCAGTGCGTAAATATGTTGTATCCCATTATAGAGTAACATTTTACAAGGCATGTTTTGGAGAATAAATAGTTTATTATATACGAATTACATAAATTCTTATATAATGTATTTTTATTATAAAATTATTGGATTGTCCAAAAAGTTCGTGCTAATATTTTAGGACAATTAAAACGCAGCTCATTTAAATATTGATGTACATTTATTAAATTATATAGCTGCCATTCTGCTCCACAACCTTTCTCCATCTTTTTTGTAGCTTTAGAATTCCGTTCTTCCAGAACCTCTCAGATTTCTCGACAAAAAATTTGTCCAATTGGTTTTGATCTCAATTAAGGAGTCGAAATTTTCCCCATTAAGTGAGATCCATCCTCCAGTATCCTCGCCATAAACAGCGCATATCTTATTTGCCGCTTGTGTGACATTTTGCCCTTTCAGAAAAAGAAAAGCACTTTATTTGCCCCCCTATTCTAAGGCGTATAAAATTAAAATTTTACGAATCGTAACCAAAATCTTTCCTAATGCTAAAGGATGAAGCTATTTCTTTTAGAATATGTACACGTCATTTGTTTTCAATAATTATGATATATTCAGTCAGGTCTCTCGCGCTACCTACCCAAAATCGGCACGAACTTTCCGGACAACCCAATATATTATAAAAATTGGCATAGTATTATTATAAAAAATAATACAGTTATAAATGTTTAGATTCCGTAAATATATAAAAGGTGATATTAATCACTTTATCTATAATTTTACGTTTAAATGTAAGTTTTTACTGCAAATTTTATTAATATTCTTTAAAAAAATTAAATAAAACAGTATTTTAATCACAAAAGCTAATAAGAACTTTCTCGAGAGCTCTAAATTAAATATATGTTAATATTGTTCATCTTTATTGTCAACATTTTTAGATGAAAAATAATCTGCATGTATCAGAAAGCTTATTTTATAGAAATCTTTCCTAAGGAATTTATTAAATAACTTATTTCGCGAATTTTATTACCTTAGAAATTTGCTACTTAAAATGTGTTTTTTTGAGGTTACTAAACTTATATTTTATAAACTATGAATTGTTTTTTGAAAAGTATTTATAAATTTTAATCTAGTAAAAATACTAATTATAATACTTAATAATATCGATAAATTTGAAACATACTCAAGGTCAGTTGTTTTACATGCAAAATTTTTATGCAAATAAAATACAATTGAAGCGTATTATGAAAAAAAAACAACAATTTTTCTTTATTGTATATATGTTCAATAATCAGTTTTGCTTAAAATATTTCTTATTTTTACATTCTTTGCGGAGGTTTTAGAAGAAGTATTCTTTTCCACAAAATAAGCAAGTGTTCCTAAGCGAAGGATAAACATTCGTATACATAAAGGAAGACGGGTTTATACGTCTGATCACTACATGCATATCTCTCAGTGTGGGTGCTTGGGAGTTTCCTAGGATTTTTTCTTTGAGTCTCGTGAATATGGACTACTATTTATGAAAGTCCTCTAGGCAAGCAACTCAAGCGGCTGCCAAAAAAAATACTTTACAAATGCCAATATAATGTATAAAATTTATGTTGCTCTCATTTGACTTCACAGCAGTTTCTATTAAACTGTTGTGAAGTCGAAAGCTCACAAAAGAAATTAATGATATAATAAAACTAAAATCAAAATTAAATGTGATACACATATTTAACTTTATATATTGCCAAATTAGAGAAAACTAAAATAATTTGAATTTTTGGATAAAAATGACTAAACGGAGTACTTTCCAGGTAACTTAATTTTAAAAAGTGTAGTATTTAAATAGCAAAGTATTTGACTGTTCAACTTTTTCACAGTTTTTGTTCACAGTCACAATTCACAGTTTTTGCATTTACCAAGTATTTGAATTGATAAAATTTTTAAGATTAATATCAACACAATGTTCATTTAAAGATTAGAAATAATTTCAAAGAAGTAAGTACGAGAACCTGAATGCTTGCATAAATCAGAAAAAACGAAATTGTCAATTTGAAAAATGTATAGCTAATTGTTGAGGGTAAATTATGAACACAAAACTCAATTCCTGCAAAAGTAATATATTAAATGCAGACACATGGTTGAAAGTTTTACTCAGTGATGAAATACTAGCTTTCAAGGTATTTATATTTCATCACTGAGTGGAAATATAAATCACGGGTGGAGTACACAGAGCACTTATCGGCATGACGTGTACAAAAATCAAGAGATTTTTTACAGCAAACCGCGTAAGATTTCGCACTTGCGTTGGTTTAATTAGATTTTAGCTTTAATAATTAAAATCCTAGGTATCTTTATAGATAAAAAAACAAAACTATTATGAGATATAATATGTATAAAACATAATATAAGGCATAGTTGGAATCACAAAAAAGATTTAGTGATTGCTCTAGTTAATCAAAATCTTATGTATCGTATAAGCTTTATTTTAGTAGTGATTTTTAAAGAATTTAAAAGAACTAATCCTTATGTAGCAGTTTTTTTTTCAACAGATCCAGATTTTGGAGAAACTTCAGTCAAATAATCTTATAAGGGCATGCAAAAATTGTAAACATTTATTTCAAAATTTGAATTTTGATGCTTAGCAAAATCTTTCGTTAAGTATCAAAATTTAAATCTATGATAAAAATATGCAACAAAAGCAAAATGTCTATTTACCATGAAAATTTAAAAACTAATACAAATAACTATTAGACTTGTTAAAATTGATTTATCACATAATATTTGTCATTTCTTGTCCATGACAGGTAATTAGACCTAAACTTGTAGTTTAAATTGAATTCCGCCTAACACATACATGCTCAAGATGGGATTCGAATCTACGAACTGATGAACCGAAAACCAGTTCAGCCATACATTTGCCAGCTCGGCTTTGTTAAAATTACAAAAATTAAAGTAATTTATTATGAAATAACGTCTGGAAAATTTCTATATATTTTTGTTCCGAATTGCTTAGTAACTTATTGAAAAGCAACACTGTTATCTTTTTTTTTGCAAGCAGTTATTTTAAATGCTCATGATTGTCAAACTATTTTTTATTTAAGATATCTTCGTGTAAAATAATTTTTTTATTGAAATACAAAAAATAAAATTCATTTAATATATTAAAATGATGAATGGATTCTATAACAAAAGTACGAATTTACTGAAAAAATTAATAGAAATATTAGTAATTAATTAATTTAATATTTAGCTATTCGTGAAGCCCATTTATTTAGGCTAAAAATAATAACAAACATGATACAATTTACTCCAACTTGTTTAAAATAGTCTTTTTTTTTTTTAGCTTTTTTCTAAATTCTTTTATAAGAAACTTGATTTTAAAAATGTCAATTAGTCTCTTAGCTCTAAATCTTAACATTAAAGATGTATACAGAATTTTAGAATCAAAATTTAGAATAATTAAACCAGGTTATTTGTTATAAACAATGCATATTTAAATATTGTTTAGTAAAACTTATAATCAATAATCCATTAAAATCTAATTTTAGAAATATTTAATTTTTTAAAATAAAATATGAGACATCAAAATTCAGATTATAAAATTTTCTATTTTTAAAAATTTCGTTTAATATAGAAATGATTTTTACAAGTTTCAAAAAAATGTTTCAAACACTTACTGTAAACATATTAAAAGAAAAGAAGTATTGATGAAATATTATCCAATCATATTACTAAGAAATAAAAATGTAAGAAATGTGACAAAGTCTTATTTATTTTCCTGATTTATTTTTATTAAAAATAAAATGAAAAAAAGTGATACAGAAGTATAGCATATTTATTTTACAATCTATTCTTTCTTTTTTTCAATAAGTTTACATAAAATATGCATATTTAAGAACTCAATTTTTAAAACAAAGGACCTAAATTCTTTGAGCCAAAAAGGTATATCTTGTTCTTATCCAAAATCTATTTCATAATATTTCTTTTTAACAAAATATGTTTTAAGCTGTGCAAGAAATATGAACACGGTAGAAAAGGTAATAAATCCAAAACTCAATGCTA
Source organism: Latrodectus geometricus (assembly GCA_026290005.1). NCBI lineage: Eukaryota > Metazoa > Arthropoda > Arachnida > Araneae > Theridiidae > Latrodectus > Latrodectus geometricus. Next base: position 894,845 of record JAPDSC010125070.1, on the reverse strand, counting down.
AGCAATGATCAAATATTTTTAATAAATGAAATGCTTCGATGGTTCGTTGTTACATTGAGTGAAAGAATCTCATGGAAATGTAACAGAGTAATGAAAGTTGAATATTGATACAGAAGATGTGGGGATTGACTTCTTTACTATCCACATTTTACTTCTCGACATCGTTATAAGTTATATTTCAAAGAAACTCATTGCCATAAATATATTTGAACATTCTACAAAATATAAATTGATAGAAAGGCTGTGGAAATAACTATTTCAGTTCTCATTTCATCTAACAATAAATAATATAAGTCTTTAAGTTGAATTTTACACTGTGATAAATGAAAGATAAAGAAAAAAATTTTTATTTTTAACGAGTTTTAGCTCAGTTTAGTAAATAAATAATAAAAAATAATATTCGTTACTATAACCAAATTCAATGCAATTTGGACATGAATATGGAAAATGAACTACTCTAGACAGTTAAATAGGGAACCAAATGCTTAGAAAAAAGAAATGTGTGTACACATTTTTTAAAATTTTAAATACAAAATTTCTTTTAGGAATTTATCCCTAGAATTTGCTGATATATCATTAGATATAATTTCTAATGTTTGCATAATTTTCCTGAGAATGATTTCCAATATAATTTCCAAGAATATAATTTTGAAAATATAATTTTTCAAAATGTGTATAAACAAAATAAATTTAAGTAATATTTCCAGCTGAAGAAATTATTAAAAAAAATTTTATACGTCAATACTTATCCTAATAAAAATACCAGATTTATTTTCTCATTTTCATGGCGATTCGTAAAAAAAAAAAAAAAAAAAAAAAAAAAAAAATTCGTAATATAATTTTGTTCTATTTTAAAATTTAATAGTACATAAATATATAATATAATATTACATTAATTTACATATTTTGTTTTTAATTAGACTGTTACTAAGCATTGCTTATGAATGTACTTAATTTTGAGTTATTCAGTTTTTACATAAATATTGTAAAATCTTAGAAATTGTTATACATCTGTAATCAACAATCTCAAATCAAAATTACACCTGAAATCAAATTTGATAAAGATTTATTAGGACTCATTTTATGATTCTAAATGTCAGATTATGCTATGCATAATAACACTTTTGGCACTGTTTGTTTTATATTTAATCCAACATATAATAATATGAATGAAAGTTGAAAATTAAATAATCTTTCGGACAAATGTTTAATAATGATAATTATATATACATTTTTCCACTGTTTTAGTAAAGTAATCGTATACAAAGCGGCTGAAATTAAACGACCCTATTCTGAATTAGTTTTCAGACAAAACTAGTGTTGAAAAAAATTATGAAATTTTGAGTAAAACGTATAATAATAGTAGGGGTATATATTTGAGCGCAATTAGAGTTCAAATTTCGACTACAAGATGCTTTTTATTAATCTATACATTTAACATAGATTTGAGATGTTTTACAAATGTTATTAAAACAAAACATTTTGGCAACTATCAGTATAAGCTGTAATCTTACTGTTCCTCAGCTGATCTTAATGCGCTCTGAAAAAATGTTAAGATGTTGTGTCTTTAAGGTGAAATAAAATTTACAAATTATCATAACTTAACAGGTGTTTTAAACATTCCCAATTTAAATTCCCATGGATTGAGTTCTGGGAATTGGAGAAGTCATGGATTAGATTGTCACGTTCTACTGGAAAATGGTATATTGTAAAGATTTTGAGGCTACATATAACACAGCATCGAGAGTGTGGAGGAGCTCCACATTGCGTTAAAGTTGTGTTGAAAATCTTTGACTTGCTTGCAAATGCAGCACAATTCTATTCTCCAACAACGATGCATATTGCTGGTGGCTGTTCAAATCTATTACTGGACCACTAGCACTTAATTTCCAAAAAAAGTTACAGTCCTAGAATAAATAAGGCCGTAAATCCGTACCACGCTATTAAGTTTGGTGAGTGCAAGGGAAACTGTAAGGCTGTAGTCGGATTTTCTAGTTCACGAATCTGGCGCATTTGAGTATTCACCAAACCGAGTATAAGAGACAAAGTTTATCTGTTGAGAGGATATTCCATAGTCCTTCTGAATATGGCCTTCTGAAGGAAACATTTAAATAAGAACTACCATAGAGTGCATGCAGAAGCAATTTTTGCTCTAGGTGACGAAGAATACAGTGGGATTCTCCGCTTGAACAATGGAGTTTCTGCCACATGCTGTAATACAATGTAAACTCTTCCCTTTTTCTCTTGAAGCATAACATTCTTGAATCCTGTTATATAAACAAGTATATTCCCTCTTTCAGAACAAAACTAAAATTTACTCTAAAATATTTTTATAGTCAATGTACCTTTCTAAATCCCCTTCAAAGTTTAAAATTTTGTATATTTGTACTGCGGAAATATGATTTTGATAAAACAATTAAGATGACAACGACAACGCTCGATCACGTAAACTTAGTTGGTAATAGCAAGTGCACTACAAACAAATTTCAACTGACAATAGTATTTACCAGAATATGTTACAGATTTTATTTTACGAAAATAAACATCTGCAAATATTCTTCATCATTGAGGATGAGTCGCTTCCAGCATTGTGATGTCTGCTATTGGACAGCATCATTCATTCATTTGGTATAAATCAGGGATGGCCAAGACGTCGACAGCGGTTGACTGGTCGACCGCGAAGGCATTTGAGGTAGTCTGCGCGGCCATCCCGATAGTGATCTTGGATATTAACAATTTAATTTATGACTTATGTCATAGAATTAAGGAATTATTTAAAATAAAAATTTTGTACAGTTTTTGCTTTAAAACCTAAAACAAACTGCAAAGTAAGGCACTGATTTTTTCGTTTTACAGTGGAATTAAATCGAAACAATTTGACAAAGTAGGATGCTTAGATTATATCCAGTAGCTGGCGAATGATAGCGACGCGCCTTGTCGTCTGGTCTACCCGTCACTTCTGGCAGTTTAGTTTCACTTCTAAGTTAATCGTCTTACGTTGCAGGTCGCTCGCTTCTTACCGCACTGATACGAATTTGTTTCAAAACTGTTGAATGTTCGAACTGTTGTTCGAAACTGTTGAATTTGTTTTTCAACAACCCATCCAAAATGACTTAGCCAGGCACCAGTGCTAAGAGAAGTAAAACATACCATTATCACAATGATTGAAGATGATTTCTTTTTTTTGTTATGGTGAAGGAGAAATTGTTTGTCTCATATGTAATTCAAGTGTGGCATTACCAAAAAAAGCAAACGTTGAAAGACATTTTAAAATCATGCACTTAAAATACGCTACAGACTTTCCAATCGGCAGTGAACTTCGAAAAGTTAAAGTGCATGAATTTAAGTCGAATTTACATTTACAACGATTGGTATTTATGAAACCAGGAACCAAAGCTAAAGCAGTAGCATTGGCGTCGTTTAAAATTACAGAAGTTTTGATAAAGTGAAAAAAAACCATTCGAAGATAGAGAATTGATAAACGAAGCTTTCATTAAAGCGGGAGTAGTGCTTTTCCACGATTTCAAAAACAAATCGGAAATAATATCGTCAATAAATAATATTTCTTTGTCGCATAACACTGTGATGCGATGGACGGAAGCTATGAATAATAATTTAGAAAATTTATTAAATGACGATTTAAAAGCTTGTAAGTTTCTATCACTTCAATTTGATGAATCCACAGATATTAGTGACATAGCACAATTATGCCTTTTTGTGAGAATGGTTTTCGAAGATATCACTTCAAAAGAATAATTATTAACTATAATTCCATTGAAAGGACAAACGAGGGGACAAGATATCAACAATTCATTTAAAAACTTTATTGATGAGACAGGATTTCCAATATATAAATTGGTCTCTATTACATCAGATGGAGCTCCAGCAATGGTCGGGAATCGAACGGGTTTTATTGCCTTATGCAATAATGATGAGGAAATTCCCAGTTTTACCAGCTGTCATTGCATTATCCATCAACAGGTACTGTGTTCAAAAACACTAAATTCTAATGATATAACGGAAATTGCTTTTAAAATCGTTCAAGGAGTCTTCAGAGATTACAATTTCGGGCGCTTTTGGAAGAAACTGAATCAGTGTACGGAGATCTCTTATTGCACACAGACGTGAGGTGGCTAAACCGTGGTGCTTTTTTAAAAAGATTTTCTATTCTGTTACCAGAAATAAGAAATTTTCTACAAATAAAAGGAGAGCACATTACTGAATTGGAAATGGCTCATGAAACCAGCTTTTCTCTGTGACTGAAAAACTTAACGACTCTGATATCACTGAAAATCTTAATGACTTAAACCTAAATCTGCAAGGAAAGAATAAATGTTTAACAGACATGATGAGTGCGATTAAAACTTCCAACGAAACGATAAAAAGGTATACGTCTCAATTAAGGAAACATGAACTGAGAAACTTCAAAAACATGGAAAAAGAGTGCATGCATAATCCAAACCGAGACTTCGAAGATTTCGCTGAATACTTAGATGTTTTGTTTGAAGAATTTGAAAGAACTGACTTATTTAGGTTGGAAGAAATACTCAATTTTATGATATTTCCATTTAATTGAAAATGCCAACATTGATGGAGTATCTGAAAAAATAGGACATTTAATAGATACCACTTTAGTCACGGTCAAGAATGAAATTTTTAAATTAAGATGCGATATATTTCTTAAATTCAGAGCATCTAGCAATACTGATTTTTGGAAATTAATTTCTGAGGAAATGTTTCCAAATATTTAATTGATTTTGTATTTGAAATCATATTTTGGATCGACGTATCTTTGCAAATCTGCTTTTTCAACCATGAACGCCATAAAAACTAAACATCGGTCGCGTTTAACAGATGACCATATAATTTCGTGTTTACGCATTGCAATAAGCTCGTACCAGCCACAATATGAAAAACATTTCGCAGATATACAATGTAAAATTTCATCTAAGCAAAGTGAATTGGATGGTAAATTTTTATGTATATGAATACTTCGATTATTTTCGTCAATAAAGTTTTATTTTGTAATTTTTTTTTTTTTTTTTTTAGAAAAATTAAATAATATACCTTTTTTTCTGTTACTGAAAATAAATATATATAAGCATATACGTTATTTCTGCTATCTGTAGACCCCCTTCGATTTTTTATATGTGGAGTAGACCACAGATCCCAAAAGTTTGGCCATCCCTGGTATAGGTACTATCCAAGACAGTATGAGAACAGCCGATGAACCTTCGGCTGTACACTTATAGTTTCGGAGATTTTGAGTCGTCGGCTCAAACAGTCTGCCTTCTATTAAAGTCGATTAGATCAGTATCTTTACGCTTAAGAAGGGGGGAAAAACGAGTAAACGCAGGACTGATGCCTCACGCTATTCAAATTAAATTATATATCGTTCTTACTGGACTTCGTGACTCCCATAACATCTACATGGATTCAACTTCAAAGTGTGAAGGTGGTCATAAGGTTTTGGTATTTTAATATATATCAGGGGTGGCCTAGACGTCAACCCTGGTCGACTGGTAGACCACGAAGACATTTTAGGTAGTCCACGAGACCATCCCGACAATGACCTCGGATATTAACAATTTAATTTATGACTTATGGCATAGAATAAATGAATTATTTAAAATAAAAATTTACTACAGTCTACGCTTTAAAACCCAAAACAAATTGTGCAAAGATTTACGATTTAAAGATTTATGATTAAAGGTTTACGATTTATAAAACTTAAAACGGATATGATGAGCTCCATTAAAACATTCAAAGAAACAATAGAAAGGTATGCATCTCAATTAAGAAAACATGAATTGAGAAACTTTAAAAACATGGAGGAAGAGTGCATCCATAATCCAAACTGATAATTTGAAGATTTCGCTTAATACTTACTTGTTTTGTTTGAAAAATTTAAAAGAAGATTCGCTGACTTAATTAGGTTGAAAGAAATACTCGATTTTATGATATTTCCATTTAATGAAAATGTCAACATTGATGGAATATCTGAAAAAATAGGACATTTAATAGATATCACATCAGTCACGGTCGAGGAAGAAATTATTAAATTAAGATGCGATATATTTCTTAAATCCAGAGCATATTTAGCGATACTGATTTTTGAAAATTAATTTGTGAGGAAACGTTTCCAAATACTTAAAATTTGATTTTGTATTTGAAATCATATTTTAGATCGAGGTATCTTTGCGAATCTGCTTATTCAACCATGAATAAAAAACTAACATTGGTCACATTTAACAGATAATCATTTAATTTCGTGTTTATGCATTGCAATAAGCTCGTACTAGCCGCAATATGATAAGCTTGTCACAGATATACAGTGCCAAATTCAACTAAACGAAGTGAATGGGATGGTCATATTTTGATATATGAATACTTTGATTATTTTCGTCAGTAAATTTTTATTTTGTAAATATTAATATTAAGTATTTTTGGAAAAATTACATAATTTACCATTTTTTCTTGGTACCGAAAATAAATATGTACGTTAATTTAGCTCTGCCAATGGTAGACTGCCTTCGATTTTTTAAATGTGGAGTAGACCCCGGATCCCAAAAGTTTGGCCACCCCTGATATATATATATATATATATATATATATATATATATATAGTTCACATGGTTGGTTCATTAACTAACCTTCACATTTATATTACTAGACTTAAGGAGGAGATAATCTTCATGCAAAATTAAATACTGCTTTTATCTTAAATTCCATTTAAATTATAATACTTATAAAACTTTTAAGGCATCAAAACAAAACTATAAAAGTGAAAAGTAAACTTACATATTTTTTTGAAGAATATTACAATGTTCAAATCAAATATGATTCTGAATGAATCAGAAGAATAATTTTGGCTGTGTATAATTTGTTTGATTTGTATTAATTGAAGGAAATGATCTCTGAAGCAGATATCCGCAGTTATTTATTAAATTTTCCAAAGTAGATAAATTATGGCAGTTATAGGAATTGCAATACATCTCAGACTATTCATGTATATCATTAATAAGAAATTAAATTTATATAATAAAGTCATATTCTTTTTCCTCTTATATTATTTAACTATAGACGAAACAAATAACGAGACATAACTCTCTGATGTTTAAGTTATTTATTATTCATAATCTCAAGTTTAAACAATTTAAGTTATTTGTAGTATTTTGGGATATACTGGAATATATATTAACTCAAATTGTATCATTCCCATTAATCCATATTTTATTATTTTATATTCAGATAATAATTAAATATTTAGTTTACAGTCACAAAAGCACACTTCGATGCACTCACTAATTATGCCAAATTTCAATAAAACTACAGGTTACACCTTAATTTTTTGACACAAGAAATAAATGCATTTTTGTTTTAAAAGAAGAATTCGGATAAGTTACTTTTAATTTTCTTCTGATGTATCAATCTTCATTTGTATCTCATTATATTTCTTACAGCCTTTTTTATATTCCAATCATATTGGTTAATATAGAAATAGAGTTCTGTCTCTCTTGTATAATTAATAATTTTCAGTGACATTTAAATTCAATCTCACTTCCCATTTATGACAGGAAATTAAGTTGAATTTTATGGCACTCTTATTAGCAGAGTAGCGAATGCAGTGTACTTTAATAATTAATTGAGTGAATTTTGGTAAAAAATGTTCTGATGAAAAATATCTAAGTCTGCAATTTCTATCTGAAATTTTAAACTCTGAAAATAGTTAAAAGAATTTTTTTCGCAGAGCAGCTAGAACTTTTTCCATAAATTTGTTTTCTCGTGATGCTCAATTGCAAAGACTGATAAAATAAAGTTTTGAAATTACGTTGTAAAATATTAAAACGTTGAATTGAAGAACAGCAAATTATTATCAATTGCTTATACAGCATAGTAACTTAAACATGCTATAAATAAATTAGTGCATAATAATATGAATCTAAGTAAAATGCTTACTTTTGGGTGAGTATGTGTGTATGTTGAGAGTAATTTTCAAACCATTAAACAGAAGAAGGAAAGTTTCTAAGTTCGAATTGGCAAACGTTACCCGTTTTCGACGAAAGTGGAAAATTTGTCATTCCTAAGTACGTATGAAAGCTCTCGTCCATTTTAGTTGGATTTGATGCCGATTTATGAGTGTGGAAACTCTCTTAAATATACACTTTTGAAGCAGGAAGTGTTAAATTTTACACGAGGAATTCAAAAATAAAGTTCTCGCCTGATGTTTAGAAATAAATCATTTTATATAATAAATCTCTCTCCCTGAAACTATAGTGATCACTAATATATTTTTTTTTACTTGAATTTCCATTTTTTATAATAAATATTTATTTACTGGAGTCTCTTCAATAAATATGTAATAAATGTTTTTGGCAAAAGCAGCCTAAAAGTTGAAGGAAAATATTTTTTGTGAAATAAAATTATTTTTAATAAATTTTTATATCAAAAAAGTTTACAAATGGCATTTGTCATATTTTTTACGACAAAATTTAATTTAAGTGGTGCTTTCAGATAACCTCTTTTATTGAATAAATACTAAACATTAAGGAGATAATTCCGGTTCAGATGTCCATGCGGGTAGCTCCACGAATCTGTTTCAAACAGGTAAAAAAAAAAAAGAGGAGGTTAAAACTAACTCATTTACGAGATCAAAATAAATATCGAAAATGGTTATCGAATTGTTTTCATTCTCGAGCTTTATCTTACAAGAAGACTTCATTATAAATCCAATGGAAAATGTAGTGCAAGAAACATGCCGGTAAAAATTTTATTTCAGTCTTCTAAGTGATCTAAAAGAAACTCTCAATGATAAAATGAAATTTGTTTTAGAGTATTTCAGCGAATGTAAAAACTGTATTAAAATAATTTTTTAATTTCACAACACTGAATATATTAACTCATTGTATGCAGTTAATAAAAGGAATTATTTTTAGCAATCAGGGAATAATTAATTTCATTATTCAAAAAGTAAAAATATTGAGAAGACGTTCAGAAGATCATTAATTGAAATAATTAATGAAAAATATTTTCCGCTTTATTTTGGTTCACATTGATGCAGATTTTAATTGCGAAAAAATATTTATTTTTCAAAACAAAATTTTTTAAATTTTCTTGTTTTGTTTTTCTACTAATCATTCTAATATTTAGTATTAGTATTTAATTTTTTCTTAAATAAGTTAAAATGCAATATTTTCTTAGATAAAATAAAAAATAATTAAATTTTTTTACATGATGTTTGTGCCATTTTAACTTTTCCATCTCGTTTTATAAATATACAATACTTTTTATTAGTATTTAAAATCATAATTAAAAATTTTCATATTAATGCAAGTCAGATTATGTCTTAGGAATGTCAAACAGTATCTTTTTTTTCTTATAAATGTAAATCCTATGAGTCTGAAGTGAAAGGAACATATTTTTTTTCCCTCTTATATTTTAATTGAGGACCTGCTGCATGTTTACCAACAAACATATTAAGTAACGCTGAACAAGATTGAACTTTAGGAAAAAAGTTTTTTTTTATAACAAGTCACCATGAAATTATTCAACTGAAGTTTTTTTTTAAAGTTTCCAACATGCTATTTGAAAAATGTTTTTTTTCTCATTTGGATTTCATTGAGCTTAAAGCTAGTCTTAGTTTACGTGATTCTAAACAAGTTTTTTGCTTAGATCTGAGATTTTCCGCTGCATTATACGCGCCGTTGAAGATAAATATAGGTACTAAACTAGAGATCAGCATGTTGTGTCAAAAGAGGCTGACGTTTCTTGGAAAAAATTAAGTCATTCTGAAAAATAGCTGAACTGATGAAAAAAGAAATAGAATTTTCACGCTGCATCCAAAAATTTATTCGCATAAAATTTAAATAATATTAATAATAAGGGCAGATTTATTATATAAATACTAAATATTTGTGTTAATATTCTTTTCAAAATTCGAATTTTAAAAATGTTATTTTTTTATAAATTTAAAAACATCAAGATTTACAATCTTTTATACTTTTCATCTATTATATGGGGTTTATTGTAATTTTTTTCATATATATATATATATATATATCATAATAATAATAAATAATTTAATTAATTAATAGATCCTTATATTTCAAAATAAATAAAATAAATGTTTCTGTTATTTTTCTCTTTACATATAATAATTTTATCATTTCATAAATTAAGCACATTTAATCAAAATATTCGATATTTTTTCTCAAATGATCTTTAATAAGTACAGTTTGAATAAAATTGCAAAGCATTGATTTCATTGGGATATACGTAAGTAAATATTTTTAATATTATCAAATATTAAATTTAAATGAATTCTGAGAATTGAAGTATGTTTTTATTGTTGATTTTTAATGTAATAGTGTTACAAAGAATGGTTAATAACAAAGAAAATATTTATAATGTTTAAGCTTTACAGTATCAATAAAATCAATAGATAAGTTAAAATTCCAAAACAAAATGTGCTAAATCAAAACGATACTTTCTAAGTGCATGCAGATTAAAAAAAATCATCGTTTATATATCTTATACGTGACTATTAATATGGAAGAATATATGAAATCAATTTCTCACCTAATATAAAAACATGCGAACAAAAATAAAAAAAAGGGAATTGATGAAAGAGATTTCACAAATGCCATTTTGAAATAACTGGTCTATGTTTGCTACAAAAATTTCTATAAATGTTTTTCTAGTATTATATCATTATTAAAATTGTTTTAATTAATGCTGAGAAGATTTTAACAATCAGTCAGATTATGTCTTAGGAATGTCAAACAGTATTTTTTTTTCTTATAAATGTAAATCCTATGAGTTTGAAGTGAAAGAAACATGTTTTTTTCCCTGTTTTTCTTAAATAAGTTAAAATGCAATATTTTCTTAGATAAAATAAAAAATAATTAAATTTTTTTATATGATGTTTGTGCCATTTTAACTTTTCCATCTCGTATCAAGATTATTAATTTCCTTTTAAAGGAAATTAATAATCTTGAATTTTAACACAAAAGTAATTTTTATTGAAATTAAAATTTATTCAATTTAAATGCACACTTATATATACAAATACATAATTTACGTAATACAAACAAATTTACATAAAATCTACTCATTCCTAATATACATGAGTCATATTATTTTATCTTAATATACTTATAAATAATATTTAATTAAAGATTTACTTTATCTTTATTTTTTACAAGATTATTATTATCTAGGTAAAGCTCAAGCTTCATATTTATTGCTAAAATCAAAAGAACATTATTTTTCATTTGATCAAAAAGAACTTTTTTTCAAATTAATAGAATTTTCAATTTCTAAATCTGAAAATTATATTACCAACACACATACGTAGTAATTATTGAGGAAGACTTTATACATTTTTAAGGACATTCATTAATTAAAAAATTAAAAAATATACCTTCAAATTTTATTGATGAATAGCATATTAAAACTAATATAATAAGATATTTTCAATTAATAGTTCTAAAAAATTATTTAAAAGCAGTCTAATTATAAAAAAAGAAAATGCAAATTCATCTACTAGTACTTTATAGTGAAAATGTATTCCAAATAATTGAATTTATAAAGTTGTTAAAGCTGATTGTATAATTTACATTTTTCTTACCCTATTTTATAAAAATAGAAAAAACTCATTTATATATAGGGGCTTACTAATAATGCCTGAATCTAATACTAATAATGAACATTATGAAAAAAATGTTGTCAAAAAATCACTTCACCCCCCCCCACACACACAGAGAGATTGAAGCATTACTCAATAATCTAACAAATGGCTTTATTCCAATAAATAAAACCATTTATTAGATTATTGAATAGTGCTTCATTCAATGTCAGATTTTTGGTAAATGTTTAGACTCAAATAGGTTTTTATCCAAGCATTTTCAGTTGAACGGTAAAAATAATTTCAGATATATTTGCCACATAATAGATTAAATAAATAATGGAATGTTCGATAGACTACCCATATGCCTTAAATGTAATTAACATGTATTATATTTTCAATATATGAGACATAAAAAAAAGACACCTTGTTTCAGATCAAGTTGAGAAGTCCTGACGGTTGCTTCGTCTTTCGAATTGAATTGATTGATATAGAAGTTGGCTGCAACACTATACTTTCGCCTCCCCATTTGAAAGACATCTGGATTTCGAATATTCGCCGGAGTGGAATCCATACTGGTAAGTGAGAGACAATTCGATGTGGTTATTTTAAAAGTCTTTCCTTCTCTCGCTTACAGTGGATACCTTCACATGTAGACATTGCTTGTAATGAAACTGCAGAAACCCTCCTAGTTTAAATATCTGCCAGCTTCCACCGACCCTCAGTTCCATCTCTGATATCAGGGTATTCACCCTAGTGGTTCTTTGTTCAACCGCGCAGCAGTCATGAGCACAATTATTCTTCATATTTAATGTGGTCATCTTACATATATGGAGCAAGAGTTTTTCCTTACATGTTCTAAGTACACTACTTGTCAGACTTAGGCTGACCATATCCTCGACTGCCTTAACCTAAGTACAGGATATCTTTATTTGTATGCATCTTACGCTTAAAGTTGCTGGAATCATAAAATAAATTATCCTTGCTGAGTATTTTATTTTTTCGTTTTGCTCTGAGTTCTTCGTATTGCTCTCTTTCGCACTGATTTTTTTGCACTTCAGTTGCATTGATTTTTTTTATTAATATTCAGCATAAAACTATAAGAATTAATAATCAATGAAACCTCTCATAAGTATTTCAAGGAAATCAATTAAAAAGTTTTTTGCCATGCAATACATAGAAAATATAATCCAATTTTACAGCTTATTTCTTATTGAAAAATCAAGATTAAAAATGTACATACTTTTAAGAATATTTATTTGATGTCATTTAAAAGATAAAAATAAATTTGATTTATTTTTTACTAAGTTTTTGGTTTTTGTTAAGGGTTGATGATAAATAAAATATTTAATTTATATTATTCAGTTTTAATATATAAATATATTATAATATTTACTAAAAAATAGTTCTATGTATTTTTATAATACAAATAATATACGATCATTGTTTTTTTGAAAAAAAAATTTAAAATTGGTTTTTATAATTAAGGAAATAGTCTTATAATTTTCTTACCTAAAATATATATTTGATCAATTTAACCCTTAAAAAATAAAAAAAATTTAAAAATTATACGTTACGATTATGAATACACAAATAAATTAAAAACTAATTTAATTAAAATAATATAAAATCAAATATTTTTATCAAATTTTTCAGAAAAACAATACATTATAAACAACTATTTAATTCATAATTGTTTTTAACATAATTGTTTTTCTAGGAATCATTTATAAAGAAATTATTAATATTATTTTATTCTACAACATATTTTATTTTATGAATGAAACGTTTTTAATGTTATAGCAAATATTTATTGAAACTCAGACACTCTATATGCGTTAAATGTTATTAAATGAGTTAATAAGCAATTTCTATTTTGCTAAACATTTATAACGAATGTATTTGTTACTTTTATTTTTTGAGTTTATTATTATATTATAATAAAAAATTATTAATGTATGCATATTTAAATAAATTATGGTATTCTTACTTATATT
>JAPDSC010125070.1:855942-874447 GCA_026290005.1 Latrodectus geometricus | reverse complement strand
ATATATATATATATATATATATATATATATATATATATATATATATACTACACATGTAAACATTGGATTTAGTTTATTCAGAAAAATTAGGGTGTGGGAATTGAATTATTTGTACATAAAGTAGTATTAACAAGGAATTAATGAAAAACATTTGTGACAGTTGAAAAAACCAAAAATTTACAGTTTACAATAGTGATGTTGGTGTAAAAAGATACTATCAACAGCAATAGTAGATTCAGAAGTGCTTCGACTGGCATGCATAAACAACGGGTTTATAATAGATCATGAAAGCAGCAGTTGATAATAAGCCATTTACATTTTATTCTTGGCTATAGTACGTCATGATCTATGTCAATACTCAAACGAATACACGTTATATCTTGAAAATCTGAAGGATAAGAAAGAAATACAACCTTTCATAGGTTATAAAGATAATCCATATTATGCAGATATTTATATTAAATATACATGGATTCAACCATTATGATGTACTGAAACATAGATCAAGAGGAGAATAACAACTTTTATAGTTAAAACTTTTGTAAGGAAGATATACTATATGAAAAAACCGGATATACGACTAGTTAGAATTTTTTTCTATTAGAGGGGTATTGGGTGACTGGACCCGTTGCCCACAACAAGGCTGGAAGCTCATTTTACCGTTACCTGTAGGGCACCTGTAAACCAAGTCACGGAGGTATGAGTAGCATTGAAAACGTCACACCACCACAAACCCGTTTATTGCGCGGGCCACATTCATGCAGTATATCAGAAGTAAAAAGGACAAAAATACTCAGAGAGATAGGAAACGTTTATGCCCAAATCGTGATTCGAACCAGGGAACAACAGCCCAGGAGTCAGAAACGCGAACCACTCAGACATTGGCCGGCAGTTAGAATATAAATCACCACATTTAAGCCATACAACTGTAATAAGAACTTTTATCGAACCAGGTGTGTAAACTTGGTTAAATGGCATAGTAGAATGTACAAAATCAAAATGTTTTTGTCACCAATTTAGATAATCGCTACTTTCTGCGTACAGCCCCATTCATTGAATGCATATATATATCCATGCACTGATGCATTGGTATAACGATACATGTGTTTCGTGCTCTTCAAATTCGGTAGGAGAATAAAGATATAAAACAGACAACGCTTCTGTCTGTTGTTACACCGAGTTCCACAGGACCTTCTAATATCATTTTCGTATTTACATTTATATATAAAATACATTTATTATATTCCTTTAACTTCCTTTCCATTTCTGTACATATATACAAATATATATGTCAAATTACAAAATTAAAGTTTTCATTTCCTTCGTTAGAGCATTGACAATTAGAGCACAAAGGTATAAGTTTATTATTCGTGTGTTTGTTACGCCACACTTTTTATACACCAGTTCAAGATATCCACATATCTGAATCACTGATGTCTATGATTCTTGATAAAAACTTTCATTGCGAGTTCTTATTCTCATTTATACATGACATAACTAAATTCCGATTTATTGACGTTCATTAGGTGATTTAACTTATTTAACAGTTGTTGAATAACCAACTTTTGTATATAGCTGTATTGTGTGCTTATTTAGTATTTCTGTATATATCTTAGATTTTTCTGTATTTTGTTTATTATATATACTCAATTTTATTATACAAGTATGAACAAGAAATGAAAAATAATTTTATGGCATTCAAAGGAGAAATGTGATTTAAAACGCTGCTAGGATTATTATGCACGAAATGATACTATTTTGCCTTGAAAAAAGGAGAAATTGTGAGATCACGGAAGAAGATTTTTATACTTCTTTACCAAATGAATATTTTTTTACTTTTCTTTAGAGTCTTCTTATGTTATATTTCGTTATTGATATTAAATAGTTTATCACCATTTTTCCAATATTACATATAAATAAATATTTTCATTTATCAACATATTTTACTTTAAACTTTGATATGCAATTTCTTAGCAATTTTTTTATTTATTTCACTTTCTGATAACTCTATCATGAGCTATAATTGGAATTCAAAAACTTAGAACAACTTTATAGATATTAAAGCTTTCGTTCAAAATTTTCAAAGTATGGATATGAAATGATTTGTTTTCAAAACCAGTTTAGCTACATTTATCTAATTTAAATATGATATTATTAAAAACTTATGTTTTAGTACCATAGAGTTTTATTAGCTTTTTTCTTCAAATAACAGTCATGGATAGCAAACGCAAATAAAAAATTGCTATGCTTACAGAGAAAATTTAATTATACTTTAACTAATAAATATATATATATAATTATCATAAATATTTCAGTTATTTTGAGAAAAATAATTTTCTAAAAAACAAACGATAATTCATCAACATATTGAATGTATGAAGTAAGCCAAATTTGTTGCGTAGTATATTCTTTTCAATAATTTCATAATCATGTTTTCGATTTTTAAAAAGTAAATTAAATCAGCGAATGAGAAGAGATACTGTTTCCATTTTTCAATAATTAAAAAAAAAGGCTATGTAAAAGCGTTTCATTTAAAGTATTTTCCGTTAATTTTGACTAACATTGATTACATCTAGATGAATATTTTATAAAATTGCTTCAGCTGGCAGAGGATAAATAGTTTTTGAAATATTCCTCTCCTGTTCATAATAGACAAACTATTTTATTACAACCCAGAAAACTATTATTCTGAAATTCCAAAAGATTTTGATAAGGAGGTTTCATTTTATGTCACTAACATTAATGGCTTTGGAATTACCTTTTCATTCATTTTTTAAGGAAAAGTATGGTATTAACATAACTTGTTTAATTATTTGAAAATTATAAGTAAATACGAAAATAGAAACTTAATTTTTTGAGAGAAAGTTGAATATATTGGTGATTACAAATACACCAATATATTTAACTTTCTCAGTGTATAGAAACACTTCAGTAATTTGAGTCATAAATGAAGAAAATATTAAAGTTTGTATGAGCAAAATTCATAATAGATTAATTATGAATTCTAGAAAAGCGATTATTCAAATGCCAATAAAATAATGATTGGTAATTAATATCTGGAAATATCAAGTTTATTTGAACAAAATTTATATGCAAATTAATTTTGGTTAAGAAATTCCAAATAGAATAAATCCTCCTAAAGTATTTCAAATGTAAATGAAATTCATTGATTTATTCTAGAATTTTTTGAATACATGTACATTTTTAGCATACAAGTATATATTTAAAGTTATTCTGCATTTTGTTTTCTATTTTTCATCTCAAAAGTTGCTTAAAGTGAATTGTCAGAGAATTTCATTTTAATAATGTATACATTAAAAATAATGGATTTCATATCATGCACATATTCATATCAAGTACCTGTTAAATTTATGATTTCTTTAGAATCAATTAAAATATTCGTTCTTTTCACTTGCTTAAGAAATTAATGTGTAGAAATAAATTTTGATGTTTAGAATAATACCTCTAGATCATAAAACTAATTTATCAGCTCAATTTTTGATACCTATATTTCTTTTATTTTGAGTTTAAAAATTTAATAAGTTATCAGAAAAATTTGCAGATTTAAAACTTAAATTTCAGAGTTTCAGTTAATATCAAGTGCTTCTTTGCTTCAAAATGTTCTAAATTTTAAGATAATTTTTTATTTTATTGAAACTTGGGAAGAAACATTAAACTAAGGATTTAAAGTGATAATTAAATTTAAGCAAAATTGCAATTAAAATTAAGTAATTAAGTTAAATAAAATTGCAATTAAAATTAAGGTGCAATTGCTGTTTAAATTTATATGATATTTAAAAGAATTTTCCTGAAGGGGGGTTTTCATATATAAAGGGAGAAAAATTGATATTCCTTTGGAGTACATACAAAATTGGAACCTCCCATTGTGGAGAAAAACGCGTTCCTATAACTAATGAGTCATAAATGCGTATCTTGCAAAAATACATCTCAACTCTATTGATTTTACGTTAATGCACAGATTCAGATTGATACTAGACACAAGAATTTTAACTGGTAGTATAAACAAATAAGAATCATATTTTAATTCCTTAGTAAAATATAGAATGGAGTTTATCACAAATTAATGCTTAAAAAATTTACTTTTTACAAAAATTCATCAGTTACACCGAAAATTGAATTGATTTTATTATTTTCTTAATTAATTTATAAAATGAACTTATTTTAGAATAACAGAAGTTTGAAAGCCTGAATAATTTTTATTTATTTTAATGTTATCCTTCTTAATTTTCTTATAAAGATAATGATTTAGTCGCATTTATTAACTTTTTAAAGAATAATTTAATATATCAAATTCATACACACATTTTTATGTTTTATTCTAGGAACTAGTAACATAATTAAAGAAAAATATTTCGAATTTTTTTACAAAATATCAACTTAAATATTTTGTGAAAAAATATGTGATATTTTGAGAATATAGTTTGGAAAATATTTTAAGTAATATGTTAAAACTGAAACGTGATAGTATTTCAAAATAATTAAAAATGAAAAATTTATTAACTCATTAATAATATCTTTTAAGAAATCTATTATATATTATAATAATAAAATTAATTTTAAAATGTGACATAATTGTTAATATATATTCTGTACTCTCTAATATAGAGTTACTAAATTTTACTTGCAGTAAAATAAAAAAGCAATTGAATATCAACAATTTTTCACATTAATCTGCACATTTAATATTTCTATTTTATATATGTAGATAAAAAATTCAAGTTTACAAGCATATTTCTTAGCAAACTTAATTTTATTATATTTGTTAAGCTTTAAATTAAACCTAAAGAAAAGCGAAAATTTTTAGAATCTATTAAATTTCCTCAATATAAAAACTCTTTACATTAAATAAAGTTTATATATGAAAGTATTTTATATTGAGGTCTCACACACACATGCTTCTTTTTGGATATAAGAATAATTAATAAAAAACCTTCTTAATTATATATAATACCTAGATCCTTGTACATTATTAAGAATACAATCCTAATGGCTAAGAACTATAAATATGAAATCTATTTTGGTCCTTTTCATTGCAGCAATCAGAATTGCATTTCTCCCGCTGGATAACAAAACCAGCCCTCATCATGTATACCTTAAATAAATTTAAAAAAAAAACATTTTATTTTTAGATAAAATCTTTTAAATATGAAAATTTTTGAAAACGATTTAAAATTCTCTTATACGAATAACAAATTCATTAATGCATATCTTACATTATTTTGTCTTTATAAAAGTAACCTATTACGAAATTTTCATGGTTAAGATAAATTGTTATTTATGATCTTTCCTTTTCTACATTTATTTGCTTAATGGATTGGGGGATATATAAGAATTTGCATGGAAGTGAGTACAACGTTATATCTCTATGCATTTTTTTTTATTTTTAAAGATTAAAATTTAGCAATTCTAGGAGATAACTAGCATTTATTAAATCATTTAAAGCAAAACATTTTTAAGGGCTGAACGAAAAAGGAATACTTTATGTACATTTTACTATACTAAGTTTTAATGGATACATAGTCTTTTGTGTTGAAAAAATAAAAAAATTTGTTGTTTTGTTTAATGTTGCTAACAGCAGCAAGAATTAAATTATTAAGTAATTGAGGCTTATTTTTTTTAAGAAATATCATTGTTTTAAAAAGAAATACTCGAATTTTAAATGTGTTTTTTCTATGAACTGAAATACAATGTATTAATTGTAAATTTGGTTAAATTGTTCATGCTTGAAACTTCCTTCTTTAGCCTTGCTAATGAAATAATGTAGAAAATATCTATGTTCTATAATTATTCAACAAAAATCACTTGTTTTATATTTTTGTTTTAGATATATTATTGATCTGTGCATTATATCTGGGATCTTTTTAAGTCTTTTTAAAGATTAAGTAAATAATTTGCATGTGATAAATAAAATATACATGATTGTATTTCCATGCAAAATAAAATAAAATTGATTTATATATATATATATATATATATATATATATATATATATAGACACACACAAACAGAGATCCATTTGATAACTACTTTTATACAATTCAATATGTTTTTACATTAAAAAGAAAAATTAGTTGAATATATGTTGTTTTTTTTGCTAATCAGTGTAATGAGTTCAGGTAGCCCTCATACAACACGGTATCTTATAACACGGTTTCGCTATAACACGATTCGTAAATTTCGGGAATCCTCCTACAACGCGGCATCCTATAACACGGTTTCACTATAATGTGATGAGAAAACTGCAAATCCTTTATACATAGAACACTGTATGTACTTCTACAGCCCCGGCGATGCTTGCTGTAATAAAGATACAGCGTTGCGGAAAATGTAGGTCCTTAACCGTACTTGTAGCCTTAACCGTACTTGTTTACATAGGCACGCAGGAGGCGATAGACCTGATGCGTATTAGGTGTCTCTCGGCATGAACCGGCACTTGAGATGGTCACCAACGGGGACTGTTTAGTTCTAAGAGTTTTCCGCTCGGTCTTGGCCTTAGACTAATTTACGACCGGATCAAGTGGCCGACGCGGCTTTGCGAGCCACGTGTATGATGTCACTCCCAAATTGCGGGTAGGGAAAGACGGTTGCTCCTCATATCGGGGCCTGTGTCCCCCGTAAAGCATTGGGGCACGCCCAATGTCCTACGGGGGACACAGGGGGGGGGGGAAAGTAGGGAACTTCCAATTGCTGCTTAATAATTAGGCAACGCCTACAATAGTTTTAGTTTAAGATGGGTGTGTGTTTTCCGCGAGGAGTCAGTTTTCCATGTGGTTTTAACGTCGTTATTTACTTTCATCCCCGTGACCTGACAACAACAGTGTCTCACGCTGCCAGTTGGTAGTCTACATCTAGCCACGGGGTGTTAAAGAATAATTTTTTCATATTCAAGACATTAAGCTTCAGCCCAAAGCAATGCCAGATAATGTTAAAAACCATTCAAGAAGAAATTTATTTCTTTAGAAACAAAGATTCAAATCTTGGATCATATATTGAAAGGAGAAAAAGCATCCCACATCGGGAAAATCCTTAATTTGAATGAAGCAACAGCCAGGACCATCAAGAAAAATGAAAATGAAATCGGAAGTGCAGTTGCCGCAAGATCTTCGACATCCGTAAAAACTTCAGCTCGCCCCAGAGCGCCAATAATTGAAAAAATAGAAGAGGCACTCAGCATTTCGATTGATGATTGTTACCAAAAGAGAATTCCATTAGATGGCAATATCATAAAACAAAAAGTTCTAAAAATTCACAACCATCTTAAAGAACAAAGAGAATGCACTGCCAACCCAGATTTTGTGGCGAGTAAAAGTTGGTTTGAAAAATTCAAAAAACGTTTTGTAATTCATAACATAAGAATCCAAGGAGAATCTGCATTCGCTGATCATGAAGCCGCTAGGACATGTCCAGAGAAAATTCAAAACATTATAGCCGAGCGAGGATACACAGCGGATCAGGTTTTCAATGCCAATGAAACAGGGCTTTGGTGGAAAAAAATGCCCGGTAAAACCTTTATCTCGAAAAAAGAAAATTAAACTGCATCCGGATTTAAGGTGTCCGAAGATCGTCTAATGCTCCTTTTGTGCAGTAATACATCGGGGGACTTCATAACAAAATCCTTGCTAGCTTATAGATCCTTGAATCCTTGTGCACTGAAAAACGTAAATAAAAACACCTTGCCGGTATACTGGAAAGCAAATCCAAGAGCTTGTATAAGAGGAAATTAATTTAATTTATTATTGTTATATTTTCAAATTATTTTGTGCCAAGCATTAATCGTTATTTCAGGCCAAAAATTTGAGCTTTAAAGAGCTTTTACTGTTAGATAATGCTCAATGCCCCCCCACAAGATTTGACTCATCCCAACTTCAGAATAGTGTTCCTACCACCTAACATTACTTCGTTGCCCCAACCATTGGATCAAGGTATTGTTTATACCTTTAAAACGTATTATATAAGAAGATCCTTACAGTGGATTTTAGACTCAATCGAATCGGAAGCAATCAACGTAATGGAAGATTGGAAGAAATTTCAATCAAACACTGTATCGAAATCATATCTTTGTCATTGAAGGAAATAAAAACATCAACCTTAAATGCGTGTTGGAAGAAGATATGGCCTTCTTCAGTTGAAACAGAAAACATGCGTGAAACATCGGGAAACGGAATTAGTGCCATATTAGAAGCTGCTAAATCAATCGGAGGTGAAAGTTTTGTGGATATGGCTACTGAAGACATTCAAGATTTTTTAGTGGAAGAAGTTGATGAGTAACAGATTTGATGAAAATGGCCACCCCGGATGCAAATAAAATCAATTTTGAGGACGCTAGCTCTTATGAAGATTGTGCAGTTAAGAATTTAACATTAAAAAAATTACAAGCAGGCCTATGCTTAGCGGAAAATCTAGAGTCATTTTTCTTGAACACAGACCCTTCCACGGAAAGAAGTCGAAAATTCAAAAGGGAGCTGCAAAACTGTTTAGCTCCATACTGCGAAATTTACAATGACCTAGTAAGAACCAGCAAGCAAAGTTCGATTTAAGATTTTTTTTTAAAGGGGAAAACATGCAAAAACTTTAAATAGAGAAAAAAGTTCTGAAAGTGAAGGCGATATCGTTCCACCCAAAAGTGTTCTCGTTTGATTATACTGAACAATGACGATGAATAAATTCATTAAATTAGGGTTGTGTTAGATTAAAATATTTTTTTTCTTACTTTTGTATATACATTTATTATTTAATAAAAATTAAGTTATTTATGTGGAATTAAAAAAAGATTTGTTTTTAATAAGTTTTTGGAACGTAACCCCCCTTTTTGTACTAGCTCTGGGTCTCATACAACACGGTTTCACACAACACAGCATTTTCTAGGAGCCTAACCTATAGGAGGGTTACCTGTATTTTATATGAAGCAATTTCATCTTTAATTTATTAGAAATGCTTATTAATATATATATATATATATATATATATATATAAGTGTGTGTGTGTTTGTATAAGAGCTTCATTATTCCTCTTGTTCAATAATTAATATTTACTGTATAAACATTGACAAAACATAACGAATCCTTTCTGCTTAAATGTAATTCCATAGACTCAAAAAATATATATTAACAATGATTTAATACATTAATTAATATTAATATATACTTCTTGAGTGATTAAAATTTATTATTAAATTTTCTGTAATTTATTGTACTAAAATACTTGGATATTCCTCCAAACATTTTTTGAAATTTTTTTCTATTAACTGATAATAAAAAGGGAATGAAGCAAAACATTTATGAATCTTTTACTTGTTTACAGCTAAAGCGTTTTTACTATAAGATTTTCTGTTTTTTCAGTTGAGAAAGAATGTTTAATTTCTTGATTTTTTAATACAAATTTCACCATTTTGTATAATCTATATTACCGAATACAACTTTTACATGAAAGAATGAAACGGAATTTACAAAACAAGTTAAAAGAATAATGACTAAAAAAGGAATTCTATTTTTAATAGATGAATATATTCTTTTAGGTATTATCGTTTTTATTAGTTTGTATTTTGCTTCAAGCATTTATGGTAAATATCATCAATTTTCAACTTTTAAATATACAAGGATAATTTTTTTTAATCAACTACTTGTCAAAAATATAATTTTATTGAATATTTTTTATTAAAACCTTAATTTCAAGGAATTTATTATTTTTATACAAAAACTTACAATCTTTGAGAAGCTGATTTTACATTTTTAAGAATTTTTCACAAGTTAGTAGGCAAGTAAAATATCTGCATAATAAATACAAATTAAATTAAGCATTTAAACTCATTAAAATAATTATATTTTGTTAAAAAAGACGATTCTTATAAAAAAGCATATTTTAAGAAATATAATTATTTTAATGAGTTTAAACGTTTAATTTAATTTGAGTAATTATGCACATATTCTATTTGTCTACTAATTTGAGAAAATTCTTAAAATGTAAAAGCAGCTCTTTAATTATCGTAAGAAATTCTATAAAAATAATAAATTCTTTGTCATTAAGTTTTTTAGAAATTTCTTGCATTAATTTGATTTATTGAATGCTGATACCGCAGTTAATTTCATTTAGCTGGAAACAATTTACAAACGAAGCTAAACAACTTCATTTGTAAATTTGATCATGTAATTGTAATTGGCTGTTAAACAATCTAGTTTCTATTCATGAATCACTTATAATAGAAATTATTTATTTCTTATCTAATTGTTACTGAAAACTATAATGTATTTATTTAAGACTGTAAAAACTGAATTTCTAATTTTACATTTTGAAGACTAAAAGAGACAATGCAATAAAAAACCTGATAATTAAATAAAAGCTGTCATCAAACTACTAATTTAAAACACGATTAAAAATTAATGACAGTACGACTATTTTAACCTCAAAAATCCTTCCGGAATATTGTTTTATAAATCTGATTTTAAAACGTAATTAAAATTAAATACGTTTTCAAATCAGATTTATAAATATTCCTGAAGGCGTTTCTTGATAAATATTGTTATAATAATTTGCTAAATAAAAATACAAAGACTTAAGACTAAAAAATCAGATTGGGTTTTGTAAAAGAGCTATTTTTGATTTATTTCAGCAAGCTCTTAATAAAAAATGTTGTAACTTTGAGTTTGATTCATATTGTACAATACTTAAAACGTTTTTATAATTTAACTTCCTCCATTAATCGGTGAACATTAAAATATATAATAATTAGCAAAATGCTAATATTTTGCTGAAAATAATTAAAATGTTTATTTTTGTAAATCTTCAGTACCTGAATAGCACCAATTTGGGTTGCGGTTCAACAGTTTGTGGTTTTTTCACCCCAAACTTGGGTTAAAATTTGTAGTGAACAATTTTAAAGCAAAGTTGGGAAACAAGCTTTGGCGTGGAATTAATTGATTACGAATCTTACACTGTAGTCTTCCCAAAATTATAGTTACTTGCTCTAATACGTGCAAAATAATTTTTTTTCAGTCATATTTTGTAGCATAGAAACCTAACAAATTAAGAGCTATTCATTAAAAATGGATTCAATAGAGTGGAAATATGATGTTAATTTCATCAGCTATAAAAGAACAAGAAATAAATTCTTTATTCATTTTGCAGAATAGTCAGTTAAATAGGGAATTTTTATTTTTGTGAATTTATTATTTTACTATAAATGTACTTATGCTCTCCTTTTAATGACAATTTTTTTTTATAATAGACATTTTTTACAAAACCCATCCCATTGGCGCAATGACATCCCATTGGCGCAATAAAATCCCATTGGCGCAATAAAATCCCATTGGCGCAATGACCAATTTAGTTCCCATTTATGAAATAAGATGAAAATTTCTTTTGCGAATTCCTTTTAATGCTTCTTTCGCTTACGATTTTTTTTATAATTTGTCTTTTTCATTTCTTTTATTTTAAAGTTGAAAAACTTGGACAAACGTATTCATTAAAAAACTGTGAACTCTTCAATATATGCACAACTCACTGCACAGCTGATGTCGAGATCCAAGCAATGCGTGTGAAATTTCTCTCGTCTAGTTCGACTATCGTCATAAATTCCACGCATGAGAGAATATAACTAATAGTTTCAAGTTCAAATATTGTAAGGTGTTCTTTCAGGGAGTGCTCGTAGCTTTAAATCACTTTATCAAATCAACGTTCCAGGAGCAATGCACCTATCAATCTAGCTTTGGAGCGATATTGTAGAAAAAACAATACATTTAACATGTAGACTTTATTATCAGCAAAGAAGAAAGCCAAGAGCCAGAAGACACACAAGAGTATTGACGAGTTATTCATCAATGAACTTGGACGAAAAACTCACTGCTACCCGAAATTTCATCCTTTTAAATATGGTCTTAGATGTAACGTAGGAATTAACTAAACGACACAATGAATGAGAATGATATTTCAGATAGTAAACAAAAAGAAAACAACGTATGGGACTTTCTGAAAAATAAAGCAAATGAATAGTTAACAAGAGTGGGGAAAAACAAGGCTTCATTACATAGAAAAATGGAATAACGTGTTTTTATAAATGTTATTTTCAAGAGGAAAAATAATTCCTTTGCTTGATGCCTCAATGAAATGAAATAGCGTTTAAGCAAGCATATGTTTCTTATATATCGCGCATTAAATATTTTTTCCGAATAGCATGTCATTCATAAAACGAGAATAATTATCTAATAAATTAGTTTCAAGATCTATTTATATTTTTCTATTTTACGAACAATTTTTACCTGTTCTTACGAGTTGGTAGAAACGAGAATCGAATGTATATTTCAAGAAGAGCCCCATTTAAAGCTTTATGTTTATTATTTTACAATGAGGGCATGCAAATATCAAAGCTGTCGAGTTGGCGGCCGAATGGTTAGCTTTGCTATTTTCCTATCAACTGTTTGTGGATTCGATTCCCACTTTGGATTTGGAAGTTTATGATTATTATAAAATTTATTATATTATTGATCCTGATTTAATTAGTTCCATTGTGCAAAAATGACTGTTGAATAGCTAAAAAATCTAAAAAGATATTTATCTAAATGGAGTGGGAGGGGGGTTAAATATAATGGAAAATTAAGTTTACACGCAATATACTTTAAAGGAATAAACTTTTAATGAATAACAAAAGTCATAAATATTTGTTGAATCATCAGTTATGCACATTATTCACTACAAATATACCAAAATAAATGGTTTAAAACAGATTATTAAATAAATGGTTTAAAACAGATGTGATTATGAATAGTCATGGAGGAGATTCGATTACATGATACTTCTCAGTAAAGATTTCTCTTAACTGGCAACATGAAACTCATGTTACCATGCAGAAGAGAGTGTATACATGTTACTTGGAATAAAAATGATACACTTGGGGATTTGAGGTATTTCTTAAAAAATTTTAATTTTTGATTCAGAAGAAAAACAAGCATAAACAAGTTATAGATATTTAAATACGATAGTTAAATTATTGCTACATAAAAATGATGGCAATGTGTGCTAGGATATAATAATATAAAATGAAGTGAACATCAAAAAGTATTTGAAGTGGATATCTATATTCTTAAAAGTTTTTGTAAATAATTATCATTATCAGCGATTAATCATCATCGGAGATTACCATTATTAATGAGTAATAATTAAGGAAGAATGAAACCTTAAATAAAACACAAAATAGATGTTTACTACAAAACCTATTTAGATTTATTACTTTAAACATATAAACGTCATAATTTAGACATGTTATCAAATTTGAATTTTTTCATTTAAACTATAATTTTTGATAGAAAATCAAATGGGAGCTTAAAATTTTACTAAATTTTAATTATATCAATACAAATTTAACAATAAAAATTCGTATGAATGAAATAGATAAAAATACAATTTTTTAAAACTTATTCACGAATCAAAATGATAAAATAAACTCTCTACCATTATAAATATGATAGAATGGAGAGAAAATAGATTTTTTAATCATGCATGTTAAAGAAATTTAAATTATAGAGAACTTTTATAATATTCAATAGATTAGAACTTAGAATGATTGAAATACATATCCTTTTAGAGGAATATTTCATTTGTTCAAAAATAATGCTTCTATATTTGTGAAAAATTAAACTATGAATCTGATATAAAGATGTTCATTAACTTCAGAATGAAGAATCTTATCATATTATTTAACCCTATATATTAATATGTGATTACGGCAAATGATGTGCTAATAGATGCGATTTGGTTTCTTATTATAGATGCATGATAAGCTCTTATTGATCGCAGATAATGAATATAAAAATTTGAAGCTAACGTAATTGTACTCTGCTCTAAGATTTTAAAATAATAGTTGCGTGTCTTTCATTAATATTATATAATTAAAACATTTATCTCTTATGCATTTGAAAGATAGATATATGTTTCGAAATCCTTATAAGAATATTTTATACAAAAATATTACATTAAACAATATAAAAAGGTGAGTAAGTATGAAAATTAGATATGAAATAAACGATAAAATGAATAGAAATCATTGATGATATGATTAAATCCTTGATGTTAGAAATCATTATGAAATACAGCAAATTAGGAAAACAAAGATTTAAAGGTAAAAATGTGAAAAATTATATTAAAATCGCTTTATCACAGAACAAAATTTTAAACCTTTTAAAAACATAAAAAGTTAAAAAATAGTGCATTTCAAAAATATTATTTGTATATTAATAACATTCACATATAGTCTCGAGCAAAATGATGAAAAAAGTATGTGATGTTAAGTATGTATCATTAATTTCGTTTTATAATCTGTACTTCTTTTTCAAATATTAAGGAATGAAATATCCTTAATATTTGAAAAAGAAGTACAGAATATATTGTTCAAACTATCTATAGCATGATAAAAGTTTAGTGAAGAAAAAGGAAGTATTTGATTCTAAAAATGTTAAGGTTTTTTAGAAGTAAGTTTAGAATTTTTCAACAAGGCCTTTTTAGAAATTGACGGTAATTTTGATTTAAACCTTAACATTTATTCAATATGCTTTCAGCAAATTCTTAAGGAACTTTTATAAGAAGAATTTATGAATTCAGTATCTCAACTTGTTCATGTCATAACTACGCATTACTAGCTTATTATGTAATAACAGTATAGGCTTCTTATTATTTTATTAAAGGGATCATATTTTTTAACTTTACTAAGAATCATATTTGTTAATTATGATTCTTAGTAATGTAATTTATTTAAAATTTTTAGTCCATTGCTCCTTCAAACTAAAGAAATAAATATGTAAAAGCAAATTTTCTTAGTAATGTCATTCAGTTTTGATATAGTTTGAAAGAAAAAAAGCAAAGGATCAAATCTATTCTAAGAAATATTTTCAATTTTTTAATTTTATAGCTTAAAAAAAACCTCATAATACACTTTTCTAAAAATATTTTTTACACGAAATTTTTTAGGCGTGCATTAACACGCTTAAAAAATTTCTAAAAAATATCTTAAGTTTTATATTATGGAAACATAAAATTTCATGGAAGGAATTATGGAAACATAAAATTTCAAAAATATTTTTTTTTAAAAAAATGCTGAAGCAATTCTTTAAATTTAAATAGCTTTTTCAAAAAAATTACATATGAAATTTATACTAAATCTTCTAGAAACAATCATAAAATTAAAAGTGAGATTTTCCGTTATAATTAAAATATGATAATTAAAATTTTTTGTATTCCAATATATATTCTCTTAGTATTTTTCTTAGAAATGAGGCACACATTGAGAAAATTGCAAGCATTTTTATAGGAAATATTTAAATTAAAAATAAAAAAAAATATTTATTATTTTTAAAAATGTATAAAAATGTTAGCATGAATCTTTATTTAACATTCACTTCTCTTTAATAATTGAGAAATTATTAGAGATAA
Source organism: Latrodectus geometricus (assembly GCA_026290005.1). Taxonomy (NCBI): domain Eukaryota; kingdom Metazoa; phylum Arthropoda; class Arachnida; order Araneae; family Theridiidae; genus Latrodectus; species Latrodectus geometricus. The sequence continues at coordinate 859,012 of JAPDSC010125070.1, read as the reverse complement.
AATTTGATTTAAAATTAACTATTACAGTTCTTACATCTATGCAAATATCATCAAGTATTCTATTCATATTCATGAGATAGCTATTTTTAAAATTTAAACTAGAAGTCTTTACTTCAGATATTTATTCGTAATGAATAAGGAACATTATTCTTTGATATATCAATTTTATTTATAGAGAAATTTAAGAATCCTTTTACTCGCGTAAAATATTTTTATTTGTTGAAAACATCTCAATAAATGCAAACACTGGTTCAAACGACATTTTTCATCAGCAAAATAGTACTTTAAGCAAAAACAACTATTTTGTTGATATAATAGTTTTTACAACAACTACAGTGTTATAGGTTCAACAGTGAGTTAATTTATATTTAATGTAACATTGTTTTGAATATTTATTCAATCGGAACAAAAATTTGTTTGATTCAAAATCTAAACCTAAAATTATTTTATTAAAAATACAAAACTTAGGTTTTAAAACATGCACATTTATATTCAATAAAACAATAATAATATCATATATTATATTAGGTAAATTTTTAGTCGTAATAAAAATTATTAAATTATTATACACGTGAAGTATATAACAATGCAATAATTACCATAAAAGAACAAATTAATTATCCCAATTTCTTCTTTTCAATGAAGTATTTAATGCACAATTAGTTAAAAAAAAATTCTTTGAGTCATTAATAAAAATTTTTATTCTAGTTTTATTTATCTCCATTATGCATAACTAATTAAATAAGTAATAGAAATAATTATTTAGATATTAATTTATTTAAGTAATAATACTGAGTGCATTGATGGAAACAATATACCATGCTATTTCTTTTAGACCTAATTTCATGAACTGTGAATATAATGGAAGTTCATTTTTTTACTTATAATACTCTTAATTTTTAGGAGATAATTAGATCTCAAAATTACACTGGAGAATAGTAAAAAATTTCGTTTGATACTTTACTGTTTTTAATAATGAAAAGGACTTTTTGTGATTATATATATATATATATATATATATATATATATATATATATGCGTGTGTTTATTAATAGGGCAATTTTATTGAAAATGAGTGGAATAAATAAAGTTTGAAAGAATATTTTAACTTTTCTCTTAAAAATACTAAGCACTAAGCCCTAGCTGAAAATGTTACATTACCTTTTATATGCAGGAATATAAGTTTCAAGATACAGAAAATAATACTGAATATTTTAATTCGGTTTTTTTATTTACCGTACAGTTTCAGTAAAACTTAACAACTACTAATTTCAAAAAAGAATATTTTTCCTTCCAAGAGGTCATAAAAGATAATTCTGTAATTATTTTGAAATTAATTTGAATTTAACACTATATAAAATTTTTTTCTTAAGTATCTTTAATTAAATTTTTAGACCACATATTATAGTTTTAAATTAGTTTATTTTTAATTAATGTTTTTTTGAAAAAAATATGAATTCCTTAAATTCAAAGGATTTAAATTTGCAGTAAGGAAAAAATAAGATAGCAAAATAGTTTTATCTTAATCTTAAGCAATACATGATTGGTCACATGTATAGGTAATTCCAGCTTGAAATTCAATTGAATGAAAATATAGATGAAGATTTCTCTAATTATCATTTACTACGCACAGAATTTATTTAAAATATTGTATAGAAATTTTTATGCATATAAGTGGCTCTCTCTAATATATGAAAAACGAGTTGGTTGTCATATGGTTAGCAATCTTGCATTCGTTTCAACAGTTTGTGAAGTTTGAATCCCACTTTGGACTTGAATATTTGTAGTATTCTACTTTATACAGTTGGTCAAATTAGCTCTCGTGTGCAAACATTGACAATTGAGATAGAATCAAAATATCGTATTTAAAAGTTGTGCTCACATAAATTGAGTTTGAAATGTTATGACATTCATATATTAAGGAAAATATAAAATAAATTTGAAGTTTATAAAAATCTTTTTTTTTTATTTATACATTTAAAAGTGAAAGTTTTCTAAATTTTTATGATTGTGTACTAATAAAAATTTTATATAAAAATTAGCATGAACGTAATTTTTAAGAAGTATCAATTTTAAAAATTACGTAAAAACGTAATTTTTAAAAGGTATAAAATAATGTTACTTTTTATAATTTCAACAAATTTTCCCAATTTTTTGAATTTACGCAAACATCATTACACACTTTTATATTTATTTAGAAGAAAAATGGAAAAAATCTTATGTTATGGTTTTAAAATACTTAATATGATTTTTAAATACAATTCATTAATAAAACAATAAAAAAGAAAGTTCTATATTCATCATAAATCATTATATATATCTACGACTATATATATATACCTACGATTAAAGAAAAATATCTATATAGTAGATAATATAGACCTCTATTAAAGAAAAGTAAAGAAATGTATTTTAAATAAACCACTACATTTATAATTGTAAAATAAAAAGCTTAAAAAGAATGTAAATAAAATTGTATTTTCATATTTCATAACGGTTCCTATTTGATTTCATAAATAACCTTTTTTTTGCTTAAAATACAATAGAATGGAAATTGATTTATTTCACGCGAGTTTATCTTAATAAAATGTGGAATTTATTTGTTATTAAATTTTACTTCACATACTAAAAGTTTGAATTATAATCAAAAAAATCTTGAGAAAAATTTGAATTTTTGAATGTAATAAACTCTAATTTTATACTAAACTATCAGTATCAAGAAATATACTTCAAAAATTTTAAAACTTAACTCTTTAATTTAAAAGAAAAGAAAAAGTAATTAGTAATTGTTTATATCAAAAGGTAAATAGTTAAAATATTTTTGAGCCTCTATATTTTGCACATTTATTAAGACTACTAATGGTAAAATAACATAGTTTGAAACGAAAATTAATTAAACTAATAATATGCTATTTTACTACACAAAGAATAAAAAACTTAATTTACTTATATAAATATTGAAACTTAAAAATATTGTATGTGTATAAAATCTACAAAATTCTCTAAAAAATCATATTTATTTAAAAATTTCAATTCTTTATGTGAGCACATTAATATATATATATATATA
>JAPDSC010125070.1:823622-840154 GCA_026290005.1 Latrodectus geometricus | reverse complement strand
ATATATATATATATATATATATATATATATATATATATTCCATAGCTTACTTTGAAATCAATGACAATCGAGGGCAAAAGTGTTGCTTCTTATCCCAACTGGTTAGCCAATAGACTAAATAGATGCATTTTAAACTATGAACTCATCAGATGTCCAAAAGAAGAGGAGGACTTCAAAATAAGTCCTCCTTTTGAAGTCCTAAGAGGGATAACATTTGTTCATTTTTAACATATGTGATGTTGCATTTCCTACACATGGAAATGTTGTTTCCTAGTTCAATATTAAGTACTTTTGGAATCTTGATATCTTTTGCACTACTCCATTGCTTTATTTTGAGCAGCTGTAGAAGTGAGTCCTGACTGCCTGACGAATGGGGGAAAACACCAAGATGAAGCAACGGAAGATTGGCAAATGTGTGATAAACTTTTCAACCTGATGAAATATTTTTTTAATTTAATTTTTATTGCATAAAATATTATAATTGGATAAAATAGTGTAATTGGAATTAGATTGGTTGAAGGGGTTTACTTATTTATTGCCTTTCAACTTTTCTATTTAATACGATATTTTCATTTAAAAATGCATATAAATATTAGCATATTCTGTTATAAAATTTCATAGCAAGGATAAATTACATTCGTTTATCTAAACGATATTTAATTCGTAGGCATATATTTAAATGATAATGTTACAATTAAGTAATTTAAAAAAATTATTAATCTGAATACAATTAGATACTTACTCTTACTTAGACAAAAATAAATGCTAGTTGGCGTTCTAACTATTTTAAATTTTAAAATATTCTAATTGAAAAAATAAGCAAAAACACTTTAATGAACATCATAAAGCATTTGATCTAAAATAAAATAAACAATTTTACTAAAAATTGTAATGAATAATTATCTATTACAAGCCATCACAGAAATAATAATTTAACTATAAGAAATCTGGGATTTTATTTAAAATTAAAAGCATATTATAAATTTAAACATACATAATTAATTTATATAATCAATACATATTTGCATATTCCTTGCCATAAAAATTTATTTCCAAATAGCATAATTAGTAGCGATAAGATAAATATTAATTCAAAGTTTTTTCAGATAATTATTTAATATCAAAACGATTTCTTTTCCATATATTTATCCACGACTAACAACGGGGAAAAAATCAGCGACAATTCTCAATTTTTCCAGATATACTTTCCTAATCTCTTCATCAAACATGGAATTAAATTGTATTTTTACACAATGAGTGAAAGTAATGTTTAAAAAAAACATTGGCTGAAATTACCCATAATGTATCTAAGAAGCGAAAGAACGCACAGAGAGAGGTTCTCCGTGTGTTCTTCACAATCCACGAGCGTAATATTGACGCTTAATTAACAAAAGTATTTGAAGAAACAATTCTTTTGGTTAAGAGAGAAAGGAAGCATTCAGCGCACGCCTTCAGCCAGAGTCTATTTAAAGCATGTGATTGAGTTACTATCTTTCTGATCAATACACTGTGTATTATTAAAATTCTTACATGTCCTTTGTAACAGCGGTACCGTTTCTGGGTCAAGAGTAGGTTAATGAGTTTGAAGGAAATTTAATGCCTTCAAGGTTTCGGCCGCATGTGGGAACATCTTGTAATTAAGAAGGCAATTGAAAATCTGCTTTAGATTAATATTAAAAGGAAGTAGGTTTGGAATATGACAGTCAGTTCGCACGGCTGTTGATACGATATTATTAAGAGGATGATAAACTGATTATATGAATGTTAAGGAGAAGATAACTTTTAATTTAAATTTTATTGATTTATTGTATATCTGCTGTAATTTACTTGGCATCTAATATGCAGTTTTCATAGTTCAGTTTTATTCAACATTAATTTTTCTTTTTAAATTTCATTCACATTTTTGAATAAAAAAATTTCAATATACACTACTGGCCATTAAAATTGCTACACCAAGAAGGCGACATGCTACAGACGTGAAATTTATACGAAAGGAATAAGGTGCTGTGATATACAAATGATTAGCTTTTCAGCGCATTCAGACAAAGCAGGCGCCAGTAGCGACACCTACATTGTGTATAAATGAAGAAATTGTTCAGCCGGTTCCTCATACACACATTGCATTTAAACGTTGTTGCCTGGTGAAAAGTTGTTGTGATGCCTCGTGTAAGAAGGAGAAATGCGTACCAGCACGTTTCTGACTTTGATAAAGGTCGAATTGTAGCGAACCGGGATTGCGGTTTATCTTATCGCAGTATTGCTGCTCGCGTCGGTCGAGATCCAATGACTGTTACCAGAATATGGAATCGATGGGATCAGGACGGTAATACGGAACGCCATGCGGGATCTCAACGGCCACCTATCACTAGCAGCCGAGAAGACAGGCATATTATCCGCATGGCCGTAATTATATCAACCATGCAACCACGTCACGAGCCATGAGTCAAGAAACGGGGTCGTTTGGAAGACAACAAGTGTCTGCACGAACCGTTCGATGATGTTTGCAGCAGCATGGACTCTCAGCTCGGAGACCATGGCTGCGGCTTCCCATGACGCTGCGTCATAGACAAGAGAGCCTTCAATGGTGTGATCAACGACGAACCTGGGCGCATGAATGGCGAGACGTCATCTTTTCAGATGAATCCAGGTTCTGTGTACAGCATTATGATGGCCGCATCCGTGTTTGGCGGCTTCATGGTGAACGCACACTGGCATCGTGCATTCGTCATCGTCATACTGGCCCATCACCTGGCGTGATGGTATGGGTTGCCATTGGATACACGTCTCGGTCACCTCTTGTTCGCATTGACCGTGCTTTCAACAGTGCGCGTTACATTTCTGGTGTGTTACGACCCGTGGCTCTACCCTTTATTCGAGCCCTGCGAAATAATGCCCGACTGCATGTTGCCGGTATGGTACGGACCTTCCTTGATATGGAACATGTTCGGCTGTTGCCCTGGCTAGCACGTTCTCCAGATCTTTCACCAATACAAAACGTCTGGTCAATGGTTGCCGAGCGACTGGCTCGTCACTAAACGCCAGTCATTACGGTTGATGAACTGTGGCATCGTGTTGAAGCTTCAAGGGCATCTGTACCTATACATGCAATCCAATCTTTGTTTGACTCAATGCCCAGGCGTATAACTGCTGTTATTACTGCCAGAGGTGGTTGTTCTGGGTACTGATTTCTCAGGATCTATCCAGCCAAATTTTTTGAAAAATTAATCACTTGTTATTTCTAGTATAATATATTTGTCCAATAAATATCATTTTGTTATCTGCATTTCTTCCTGGTGTAGCAATTTTATTGGCCAGTAGTGTATATTTTATTTATTACTGTGACGCTCACTCTCGTTTGAAATAAACTCACAAAAATTTCCCCTTTTCTTTCCAAACATCAAATATATAATGTTATCTTGTATACAGTAAGATGATAAGATAATGTTGAAGTGAGATGCATTTTATAAATTTTGAGCTGTATATTTAATAATAGGTGCAAATTTTCTGAACTGCAATATTTCGTGATTAAATTGATACTTATTCTATGATTAAATTCAGAATTATTTGTCAAATAAGAGGATTTATTAATGACTTAGTTTTGTTAAGTAATTTATTGACTTCTCCAATTTTATTGACCTTATCCAATTTAAGAGATACTTTGAATCTCTAAATTTATACACATATAAATACCAAGAATTACATTTTTGTAGATAAGCTTCTACTTGAAAAATTAAAAAAAAATCTTGGTTTTTGTTAATAAAATTATTTATACAACTTTTGAAGTCTTTTGAACTATGGTTGAAACGGTTAAAAAAACAAAGTAAAGCACATCAACTATAGACAAACAGAATAAAAAAAAAAAAAAAAGAATCTCGAAACACATGTGTTGCAAGAAAACTTCTTTTGTAGTTGGATAAGAAAATAAAGTTACTATTGATAGTTTTTCTCAAAACTTTAGAAATATAAAGGATTTTTCGGCAGAAAAATCCTTTATCTTTCTGTTTTCTATTCTTACGTATTAGAGAGTTAATAAACTAAAATAATAGGAAAAAAATAATATAGCGGAACATGTGAAATGTTAACAAACCAACATATTTTGATAATATAAAATTTCATAAAATATTTTTCCTTTGCTCAAATTTGGCAACAAAACAATTGTTCAAAGATAAGTATCAGTCAGAGATTTAAAATTCACTAGCTGAACCTAAAATTACTTTGTTTTTGCATAAGGGAAATACAAATATTGAATATTTTTAAGTTGCGGTAATAGACTGTTATATTTTGAATAATTTTGTCGGTTAGACATAATTATCTAATCAATGTAAAAATCAATAATAAAAATTATTCAACTTTTTTTCTTTGTAATTTTACACTTAGAAGTTAAACGTTTCCATTGGTTATGTAATATAAAGTAGAAATAAAAATTGTACAATTAAATATCAAATAAAATGAAATAATTTATAATGAAATAATATCTAATTGTCTTTAATTTTGAAAAAGTAAAAATAAATGTTTAAGAATAGTCATTTCATGATCAACAAGAAATCGCGTCTTCAAATTATTATGAAACAATAATTTCCAATAGAAATAGCACTATATTATATCTAATATATAATCATAATACATTGAAAATATCAAATGTAAGAAAGAAAATTTCAGTTTTGTGAAATAATTTCTCTTTTTTAATATTACGTGTTGCTTTGACAGTTTGTACTTTTACCAATAATTAGTTTACATTAAATTTATTTTATTGGTTTTTAATTATATTTGTTTCATTGAATCACATAATTTATGTGCAAATATTAAGTTTCTAAAACACATTTATCTATAGAAAATTATTAATAATATTTTAATTATATGTTAACAATACGCAAAACCCTTATAATGTAAAGAGTACGAAATTTGATTGTGTGTTAACAAATAAATCAAGTTAAATTTTCTCAAATATATAAACTAAAATAGCTTTTAAAACTAAGATAAAATTCTAGTTAGTATCAGTCTTAAGAACTAGATTTACAGTAAATGTTACCGGATATTCAGTAAGATTGCAAAATTATTAGGAACACGGAATTTCAACTTTCGACTGTCAAGAACATAATAAAAGGGATTTGCATATAAAAAGGTTTTACCTAGTCAAAACAACAAATTAACATTGTAGGTAGGATGGCGATTGGAAAAGTTACTATGTATGCTGAATGATTATTTGTTCTGCAGCGATCGATTATAACGTTTCAGAAACAAATAACCATCTTTGTTTTCTTAGTTACATTGATATATTTCTGTGACAATAACTGTTTACTTTTATCTAATAGGGAAGTAAATATATTTTATGCTGTGCTGATTGACGATATTTATAAACCACCAAAACATTTTTCAATTTTTTTTTAATAATCAACGTAGGATAAATAATTTAATTATTTCTTTTTCTATTTCTACATCGTGTTATTCATTCTAAAAGTATTATTAGAATTATGTATTGTTTTAAACTATTAATTCATTGCTAATCTATACGGGTCTTTAAAATTACTTAAGTTTTTAGCTCAATGGGTAGTGATACACACCATTTGGATTTCGATTAAACAACTTATGGATTCGATTTTCACATCGGCATAAATATTTGTGGTGGTTTTGAATCCAGTTTAGATTATTGGTTTTTGCGTAATTAGATCTAGTGAGCAAGAAGTGAGCTACAAATAAATCAAGTTATCATTAAATTTAGCATATTTTCCAAAAGAATATTGAACAAAGTTAAGCAAATTATAAAATTCAACTATACCTACAAATTTCAAAATATTTAATAAAATAAATTACAAATTATAAAATATAACTTGTAATTTATTTTATCAAATATTTTGAAATTTGTTGATATAGTTGAAGAAATTGAAATTTAGAATATTTCCAATTAAAATTTAAAATTTTATTTATGGTAAATATAAAAATAAATTAGATTAAGAGATAAAATTATTTTCGTACATTAAAATCAGTTACAAAAAACAAAAAAAAATTGTCAATAGTTCATTTTCAAAACGAAAACAAAATAAAATGATTTTTCCATCGTCAGAATTCTTTTACTTAATGATGATGATAATTTAATAAAGATTTTAATGATGATAATGATTTTTAAACGAGTATGGAAGTTGGGGGATCCTGAATATTAATAAATATTTATATATTTGAAACCATATTAATACACTGTTTGAAACCATTTTTACAAAAACATTATTTCCCATATTGAAAAAAATTACCTTCAGACAAAAAACATTTTGCAAAACGTGGAATATTTTGCTGAAATCTCCGTGTTTAAAAATAATACAAGTTATAGATAAATAATCGTACAAATGAAAGATGGTTTTTATACTATTGATTACAGATCTACATCATCTTTGCTAACCATGGCTAGAAGATTAATCAATCATCTATCTAGAAGTAGGTTTTAAAAGATTGTCATAATTTCTTTCCATTTCAATTTGATTCTTAAGCAATTTTAATGTCATTTCATGCATAATAAAATGCCATTTAGTTGAATAGAATATATATATATATATATACAAATAAATATAAATATATACATATAATATATGGTTTGCTGTTATAAAGCAATATGGCTTAAATTTATATTTCACATGTAACGACATTTGTTGTAATATCAATACCAAGATAATATATAATCAGTGTATCCGCGTTATCTGTTATTATGCATAAATTAAGACAACTCCTTTTTATCTGAATTTATGCATATTAGTCAAGTCTTTTTCTTCCAATTTATTAAAACCGTATCCTTATGGTTGCATTTTATAACATCACCAAATGATCATTATTTTAAATTGAAGTAGCTGTAGACGATATACATATATATTATATAAAATTAGAATAACTATTTCCGTCACGATAGAAAATCTGTTATAAATATACTTATTATTGATATAATTTAAATTTAGAAATTGATTTTAGCTGATAATGTTTTTCCAATCTAGTTCCACTGACTGATGAACAATAATACAGTCACTTGGGAAAAAGTCTTGAAACATTTTTGAATAACATTATTGAAAGTTAAATCAATTTAAAAGTTGCCTTCATTATGTAATTTCAGATTCAAATATTAACTTATATCATGGGAAAGAACATACCAACAACAAAATTGATAAGAGTTTGGATTTTGGATTCTGCCTTTTACAAGAAGAAATTAATAGAAGAAAAATTAGAATTTACATATTTGTAACCTGAATTTACAAGATGAATATTATTCTCGTTGAGAAATTGAAACACTTTATTGAAAAAATGCTAGTAAGAAATTCGCATTTGTTTGTTTCTTGATAACAATTTAGATTTTAAAACTCCTTTTGTTGTTTTTCAGGTACAAATGATATTTTTTTCAGATGCTGGTGACTTTACTAGCTTTTAAAAATATATTTTGAGAAGTCCTAGTTTGTAAATCCAAATAAATTAAAATTTCAGATTTTGAAATTGTAATGATTTATATAATATTTATAGCGATAAGTGACCAATAATAAATTATATTTTCATTTAATTGAATTATCATTTTTACCTTTCTCAAATTTTCCTTAACCAAAATAAAGCTAAAAAAATAGCAAAAAAACTTTTATGCAAAAAAAAAAAGAAGATTATAATAACATAAGTGTGAGAGCATTTATCAAGAAGGAAAATTAATTATATGTTGCAAAAGTACAAAATTGCACGGGATATATTTAAAAGTAAAAATACTATTCAAGTGCTGCTTCAGACATACGTTTAAAATAAAAGTTTATATATCACATATAACTATTGAAACACCATCTTATAATTTTCTATGGGTATTCTTGCAAAATAAGGGATAACTACATAAATACCCATAATATTTCTTGATGTGATAAGATATGCTTACAAAAATTAGTAGAAAATACATTTGACATTTATATTTTGGTACACTTGAAGTAATCTTTTCTTTAATAAAATAATTTAATTTTAACCGAAAGAAATCTCTTGAAGACTGAAGTTTTATCATATAAATTAATTTCAGTCTCAATTTCTAGATTTATTTCATTCTAATGTCATTGTGGTAAATATAAAAGGGCATTTTACAGAATTATTATGTTTATAAAGTCCTACAATTATGAAATTGATAAATGCATTATTTCACACAGCATCTTATCTGCTGCTCATTTAAATATTTCTGTGGTGTAGTTCAAGTTCTCATTCATAAATCGTTTAACACATTGTATTAAAAACTAAGTGCCATTTGTTATTTATATTATAACTGTAAAAAATGTGTACTTAAAATGTATTCGAGAAATTAATTATTATGAAAGCATAAATTGATTAGGATAAATCAAAGAGTTTTTCTAAATAATTAATGACATTTACATTGCTTTATATCAAAATTTACTAAAAATGTAACCAGAAAATAATAAAAATGCATTGTTAAAAATTAAGATATATGAAATTAATTAGACGAAATACTTTTTATATTACTTAGTGCAAAAAATGACTTTATGAACTAACATCAAACTAAAAAGTTTCTGCTTCAAGAAATATTTTGTTACAAAGGTAAATTAAGGTACAATAGATATATCAAATAATAATGATGTAATAAATTGGATCATTGTGAAGAAACGTATTTCACATCCAATTTTCAGTAAAATAAAAACCTAATTCCTTTTTTAATTTAATACTTTCAATTTTCTGTAAAATAATAAAGAAATCTTAAATTACAGCTTCATATCGAAAATATTTCTTAATAACAAATTTAAATCAAATATCGTATATTAATTTATTAAAAAACTGAAAGTCAAATTTTTTTCCTGCATTTAAATTTAGCATATTTAAAAAAATAATTGGAATTCAATTAAAAAATTTCTAATTACAAAGAGATATTATAAATATTTTAAAAAAATATCTCTTAGTAATTAGAAATGTTTTAATTGAATTCCAATTTTATTTTATAAAATATTTTAAAAAATAATTTAATTTTTTACGAAATATTGAATTGCATAGACAGGCTGGAGATCCCCTGTATGACTCTTTGACTTTTTCGCTATTTTATTAGATACTTATCTTTTACAAAGAAGAGGGCAGAATACTGTAGTGTTTAAATTTGGAATTTTTTAATTAGATTTGTTAATGACGCTTAAACTTAATTCGTAATATCAAATCCTCTATTAAGTTCACATTTAAAACATTAAATTCAAAATCTCTAATTCAAAGACAAAACAAATGATTTAAATGTAGAAAGTGTCTAACATAAAATATTTTAAGCAACTTTTTTTTATCTTTCTTTTATCTATTTTTATTTCTGATTTAAAGAAATTCCTAGTATTTATCATATACTTCAGTTAAAATAACTGAAACTTTATTTACTTAATATTTTATTAAAATTTAATTACTTTTATGCATTGATTTCAATCATAGTTTTTACAAGCATCTTTTAAATGAATAATCTATATTTTCGAAAATCAATCTAATTCATAATTCACAAGGTGTTATTTATTTTAGTCATCTTCATTCAGAGAATATTTCAAAAAAATTAAGTGACTAATAATTTTCTTAATCAAATATCTTTGTTTTGTATGGATAAGAAAATAACTTTTTCAAACGGAATTGAAATCAAATTACTGTCAGCATATTGTCAGATTTTCTTCAATTCATTTTGAAGTACCTTTGATATCGTTAGTTTAAAAAAAAATATTTTCTATATAAAATCGTCAATAAAATAACAATATATATTGTGTGTATTGTTTTTTATAAATTTAGTTTTACTTTTTATTAATTTATGTTAATAACAACATACATTCTAGTCTAGAAAACTAACTCTTTGACAATATGGCAGACCTGTTATCTTAATAATGGAAAAGTAAGCCTTATAAACAATCCTGGCATTGCATCAAAGTATCAAACTATTGGATATCCTCAAGGATAATCTAGTGGACCCTCTCTGTATAATTTGGTAGCAGATATCCCGCTGAAATTTGACTGGGATGTTATCACAAAAAAAAAGTTGGAGATAGTCGCATATATACATCTGCATTAATTCGACGATAATTTTACCTTCGCAGTGCCAGCATGATATGAAAGAAATTGAGAAAAGTAAACCACAAGTCTGAGATACTTCAAATCCAGGAATGATGAACACCAATTTCAAATTTCCTTGAACAAAGCTACAGAAAAACTAAAATGGGTCTCAATTTGGGGATAATTCCCAATCCAGGTCTTACTTTAAACTAGACAATATTCAATGAAGGTTTTCATTATATATCATTTGAGCATTTATAACAATATCAACAGCAGTTCTGCAAGTTAGTACTGAGATTTCTGTTTCGAGTCTGACTATTGAAGGCGAATCTATATACGTTAAACTAACACGTGATCTTATCACAGTCTCGCTCGTTTCTCCCTTTCACCAAAAGACATAGAAGAAATATAATATATATCAAAAAGTATACACATTATCCATCCAAGACCTTTCCAACTGAACTCTATCCAGAATCTCTCTCATGGAATCCCCCAATATCCCCGACCATGAACCAGACAATATCAACTAATGGCTCAAAACTGGACGAAGGAGTTGTGGCAATTCTCATCTTGTTTCAGGAAAATGGGACAATATCAATACACCCTGCAGAAATTCTTGCTATAAAAGCAGCAATCAGTAAAGCTAAGAAACTTCAACTTCAAGTCACTCTATGGTCGGACATTCAAGCAAGCGTAAACTCCCTCCTCAACCCATCCAATAGTAATCCAACAGCAATGTAATCTAACAAGTCATTCTGAAAAACAACCACGTAAAAATCAGTTGGGTCAAAGCGCACATTTATGTCGAAGGCAACGTAAAAGTTGACGATTTGACAAGAAACGTAGCCTCTTTTGAATACTTCAGTACCTCCCACCCATTCCCAAGGTGTCTGACTTAAAATGTCCTAAAAGCATGTGTTCAGGAGATATTACAAGAAGAGTGTATGAAGGGCAACACCGGATGCAAATATATGAATTTATCCCAATTGTAAGAGAAGTTCTTTTCCGAACTAGACAATTTTTTTTACCCCACCAACTACCATCGATTAGACTTTTCCTTTTCTGCTGACCGTTTTTGAGGTAATGAAAATAACCCACTTCACTGCTTAACAACATGTTCTCTAACTTCATTTTGACACATTGCTAGGCCAATGACCATCGATCATATGGTAGAAGAAACTACTCGCAAACAAAATTCCTAGGAGAATATTTTAGGAATTGATGAGTTTTTTGATAGACCAAGAACGAGTCTTCTCATGGATTAAGGATGAAAATATCAACAAGTATCTAATTCGCAACTGATCCACAATTTTCTTATAAATATTGTCGCCTGTATATAATCTATAATTTTTTTAAATATGAAACTTGTAAATATTTCTAGACGCAACAATTATAAATTAGTAGGGCTTAAGAGGTTTTTGATGTAAAAATAAATTCTCCAGCGGTCTCCATCTAAACAGGTAAAACTTTTCTTAAGCTAGGAACAGGAAGATCTACTGGAGTATTGAGGGCGTGGACATCATTCTCACTATAGTAAAGAAGAATCCGTTTTTAACGGAAGACACTAAATGCGTCTGGGGAGCGCTAGTAGTAGTTCGTGGTTGCAATTTCATTCAATAAATGACAGATCAAGTATCGGAGGTCATTCCCTATTTCTAAATTATGAAAACTCTCACCTACCAGTTTCCATTTAATTGGTAGAGTCCAACTCAGCGCTGGGTCAGAGTCGTTGTCCATTCACACACTTGCTATCCTTTTTTTTTCCTTTGGAACAGCTTTCAAGTTTTTAAAATATGCATCTTAATTTAAGATTTCAAGATACTTTGTTAGGTCTGTGATTTGGATATAAGTAAATTTAAGATGTTTGTAATTATATTTCTATTAAATTTAAAATTTATAGAAAATGAATAAGATTGAATTATGAAAACAATGTTTAATATGTAGTTATCATATTAAACTTTGTTTTCATAATTCAATCTTATTCACTTTATTATATATTTATAGTAATATTTAAATGGAAATGTTAATACAATGAAACCATTTTGAGTTTAATTAAGTTACTCATTATATCTAATAAAAATATTATTATAAAAATATTTTTATTAGATATAAAATTTATAATCTTAATTAATGAAATTTTCACCCATTTTATTTATGAGACAAAAATAATAGTGATTGTATTTTGCTTTCTTGCGATGAAAAAATGCATTGTATTGTATGTTAATTAACATTATATTTCTTCAATGAATTTAGAAAAAACAAACTTCATATTTTGTCATGATTTTAATACTATAACTCATATCTTGCTTGATTGTAACTCTTATTTTTAGGTGAAAAATCTTATTTATCTTGCCTTATTTAATTAAGTAGCAATTCTTCGAGCGAAATACACAGTTGCTAGTTTTAGTACAACTAATCTAAATTAAATAAAGGATATTTACTGTAGAAAAATCAAGTTTAAAAATTATTTTCTTTCTTTTTCAATCAGAAATTACTCATGTTGATTAAAATCATTTATTATTTGTATCATAACAAATTGAAATCTATTAAATATAAAATAAAGATATAAAATTAATTTATTAAAAGTTCCCTTTTCAAAATCATTTTATAAATTAAGAAAATAAATTGAGAAATATTAAATAAATAATTAGAGAAAAGGAAAGCAACAATTTTGATATCGGTAACAGAAGACTATTTGCAGTTAGTTGAAAATAACTAATTCAATAGACATAAAGTTTAATTCTCTCATAACTTTCTTAACATAATTTCTTATTTATAGAAATGAATATTGGTTGGTTTTACGCTAAAGTGATTAATACTATTTTTAGGAAGGAAAAAAATTTAGTTTGTAGTTAAAGTAATGTTCTGAAATAATTTAAATATTAAAATATTATTTCAAGCAATACTTAATCAGCTTTAAATCTGTGTGTCGATTCAAGTGGCATAACTTTTCCCAAACTACACGATAATAATATCGACTTTACAAACTAAAATTATTACTCAGGCGTATAGTTTGAGAAAACATTGAATAAGTTTAAGTTCAGATTACAATTTATGACATTTACATAATTTGTACAGGATTGTGATAAAATTTAATATATAACATTATAACATAACGATTTATAATGCTTAACATACTGAAACATTATTTAAAAACTTTTTGATATTTAATGTTTAATATCAAGATCTTTCTGATCCTCAACTCTTAAGATAATTAGCCCATAATAATGCAAATGTTATTATAATTACCTTGACAGTAATTAATTAAAAGCATAATATAAAATATCAGACTTTCCTTTGATTAATAGAATAATTAATTAAAAAACAGATTCAAAATTTTTTTTTAAATGATTTTACACAGATTATGCTGCAAAACAATAAAGCTGTATTTTTATAATATTTTTTGGAATCGGAGTAACACTTGTCAAAGTTTGATATAAAAAATATCAATACACCCATAATTAAGGCAATTAACAAATTAAAATGTTTGCACACAATGTCACAAACATAGTTATTCAATGAATTTTTAATGAATATATCATAAATATATGTATTAACAGAAACCCAAAAACTATAAAAATTTTTAATAAAATACATTTTTCAACTAATAAAATTAAATATTTGGTCACACTAAAGATTCCTATGTTTATTTTAAGTATAGAGTAGAAATAAAAATATTAATATGAGCAAGCTTTAAAAATGTTCAAGGAGACCAATAGACTAAATGCAATAAAATTTTACAAATAAAATTAGGATAGTTACAAAAATTAAATAAAAATTCACACTATCCTTAACAAGATAGAAAAATTTGACAAAAGAAAGTTACAATCATTCTTGGAGCAACCTATCTTACTAATGTCATGGCTTGTTACGTAAATTCGTAACAAGCCATGACATTAAATTTATAACAAAATGTATGCCTTTCAAAAATATCAAAAATATCCGTTTAAATGGATGAACTGATATTCTGTAAAACCTTTTGATAAAATTCTATGGGTGTTTTTCTTATTGTTACTTTTAAAAAAGATATTTTTTTTCAATCAAAATTGCAAAGGTTTTTTAAAATTGCTTCAACAGACACTAGATTTTATATTAGAATATTTACCAATGTGTTCAGAACAAAATTGGTGTAATGGAATTTCAGCATATTACTTAAAAAATAAATAAAAAACTTTTAAATTGCTCAAAAGTATTTAATTTTAGAAACACGGTATTTCGTCCATGCTAATAAGTTTTCTAAAAGTTACCAATATTTAATACTCAGATCATCAAATATGTAATTAGTTTTAATTTTATTTAATTTTTTTTAACATAAATATATCAATTTTACATAAAACGATTTCTCGTAGAAGTTGCATATTTAATTTTCGAAACAAGTGAATTTTTTCTTATAAAAAATGAAATATATATTATATATATTATTTTGCTATTTAACCAAAAAAAATAACTATCAATGTTATTGAAAAAAATGACAAAGTTTAAAAGAATGTAAGTGCTAATTTATTGATTTCCGGAATAGAATTTTTTTTTTCCAAATGTTTATTTCAATCTTTTTACAATAAATTGAAAATATGTTGAGAAATATTTCCACACGATTTTCGAAAACGATATTTTTCTATGTGAATTTCATGAAGATTTTTAAATGAAAATTATATATAATATTAATTTCTATATATTAAAATCATAAAGTATTTAAGAGTTTATTTCAAGAAAAATTATTCTGAAATCTTCAAAAGTTCTTTTATTTGAGAAAATTCAAAAATGACACTACTGGCCATTAAAATTGCTACACCAAGAAGGCGACATGCTACAGACGTCAAATTTATACGAAAGGAAGAAGGTGCTGTGATATGCAAATGATTATCTTTTCAGCGCATTCAGACAAAGCAGGCGCCAGTAGCGACACCTACATTGAGTTTAAATGAGAAAATTGTTCAGCCGGTTCCTCATACACAAATTGCATTTGAACGTTGTTGCCTGGTGAAAAGTTGTTGTGATGCTTCGTGTAAGAAGGAGAAATGCGTTTCTGACTTTGATAAAGGTCGAATTGTAGCGTACCGGGATTGCGGTTTATCTTATCGCAGTATTGCTGCTCGCGTCGGTCGAAATCCAATGACTGTTAGCAGAATATGGAATCGATGGGTTCAGGACGGTAATACGGAACGCCATGCGGGATCTCAACGGCCACCTATCACTAGCAGCCGAGAAGACAGGCATATTATCCGCATGGCCGTAATGGATCATGCAACCACGTCACGAGGGATGAGACAAGAAACGCGGTCGTTTGGAAGACAACAAGTGTCTGCACGAACCGTTCGACGACGTTTGCAGCAGCATGGACTCTCAGCTCGGAGACCATGGCCACGGCTTCCCTTGACGCTGCGTCATAGACAAGAGAGCTTTCAATGGTGTGATCAACGACGAACCTGGGCGCACGAATGACCAGACGTCATCTTTTCAGATGAATCCAAGTTCTGTGTACAGCATCATGATGGTCGCATCCGTTCTTTGCGGCATTGTGGTGAACGCACACTGGCAGCGTGCATTCGTCATCGTCATACTAGCCCATCACCTGGCGTGATGGTATGGGGTGCCATTGGATACACGTCTCGATCACCTCTTGTTCGCATTGACGGTGCTTTGAACAGTGCATGTTACATTTCTGGTGTGTTACGACCCGTGGCTCTACCTTTTATTCGAGCCCTGCGAAACCTTACGTTTCAGCAGGATAATGCCCAACCGCATGTTGCCGGTATTGTACGGACCTTCCTTGATATGAAACATGTTCGGCTGTTGCCCTGGCCAGCACACTCTCCAGTTCTTTCACCAATAGAAAACGTCTGGTCAATGGTTGCCAAGCGACTGGCTCGTCACCAAACGCCAGTCACTACGGTTGATGAACTGTGGCATCGTGTGTAAGCTGCATGGTCATCTGTATCTGTACATGCAATCCAATATCTGTTTGACTCAATGCCCAGGCGTATAACTGCTGTTATTACTGCTAGAGGTGGTTGTTCTGGGTACTGATTTCTCAGGATCTATCCAGCCAAATTTTTTGAAAAATTAATCACTTGTTATTTCTAGTATAATATATTTGTCCAATAAATATCATTTTATAATCTGCATTTCTTCCTGATGTAGTAATTTTAATGGCCAGTAGTGTTTAAAAAGATGAGATAAAAGTTTAAAAAAAAAAATCATAAAACTGTATAAAAATATCAATTTAGCAGTTCTAATTCATGCAAATTTTCCATTAAAATAAAGAAATATTTATTTATATTAAACTTATAATAAATAAAAGGAATTAAAAGTAATCTCTAATCGATAAATCACATAGATAGAGTAAGGAGTGAAGTATGATGATTAATGTGTTTCATTTACAATATCCCAAATTTAAGTAAATGAAATTTTTCACATTTGGAATGAAATTTTTCACATTTGGAAATGGAAAGTTGCATTTTATAAATCCTTCATTTCTTAAACTACTGTAAAGTATAGAAGTATATATATATATATATATATATATA
>JAPDSC010125070.1:806948-819694 GCA_026290005.1 Latrodectus geometricus | reverse complement strand
ATATATATATATATATATATATATATATATATATATATATGTCTAAACTATTGCGCTATGATTGTATCAAAAATTTTTCAATATTTAAATAAAAGTTGTACTGAAGCTTTATCATGATCTATGTAAGACAATTATATTATTATTTAAGAATAACTTTAGAAATTGCATTAACAATTTTAATTATTTAATAAAGTAGGTAATTTAATTAATCTTAACACTTATACTTGATATTGGTACGTATTTAAAAATCTAAAATTAGAAAAATTCATTTAAGACTGCGTTAAATTTTGCTGAATGATAAATCTTATACAGCTTAATTACACAGCAAATTATAATACAGAAAATTCTCGTGACGTTGTTTTGAAGGTAAAGAATGCATGAGTGTTTGGTTCCAACTTCATTGTCAGATGACATTTACCAGGGAGTGCCACATTCTTAGGAATTAATTAAGCTTCATGTTAAGAATGAGGCAGTAAATATATTTAAGAGGAAGATAGTAAAAATCGCTTTGTCTTCAAATGTAACACAAAATTATTTAATTTTTAATAATTTCAAATAAATTATGAGATTCAAAATGTTACTTAAATTTACAACTGTATTATTTCACTGCAATGATAATTTGTATTCTTTGAAATTGAAGCGAAAGTATGCCACAGAATACATTCTTAAGAATTAATTCTGGTTTTTATGCAATGAATAGATTTAAGAGGAACTTGAATAATGTAACAAAACTCTAAATCTGTAGCATATAAAAAACTAAAGCCAATAGAAAGAAGGAAAATATAGTAATCAAACTAAAAGAAAGATATTTTCTAAAAATCTTTAATTTATTGAATAAAACTAAAATATTAAGGACTTTTAAGATTATATATATTTTCTTTGGTTTTACATAAGTAATTTTATTTCATAAATTTTAATTTTTGTTAGTTCAAAATATTGAAACACGAAATGTTTTTCTGAAAGTTTTGTTTTGTCCTATTTTTCATAATATATTTGGTTGTTGTTAGAAAAAAGCATAGTAATCCTACCATTATAAATTCAACCATAATATTTTGCTTTAAAAAATATTTATTAATAAAAAATAAGTCAAATTTTTCGTAAATAATATATTTCCTCTTTCATTTGGTAATATCTGAATGTAAGAAATGTAGCATTACATTTGTCCGCCTAAAAAAAGAATCTAATGCAGAATATCAGATAACTTAAAGAAAGAAACTAATGCAAAAAAAGAACGTATATCAGAAAAATTATATTTCGTATTAAACTGAAATTTATATTTATTACAATGGAATTAATATCAACTATTTTAAAGAAAGCATTTAATATTTCCTAGCACAAATCAATATAGAATTACAAACTATTCGCTTTTTCAGCAGTTCTTTGTTAAAGAAAAGAAAAATAAATAAATAATGCAGTATTCCTAAACTTTTTCTTAAAGGATGTCATTGTTGAGCTTTTTTAAATTTAAATTTGTATTTTTCTTAATAACAAATTTTAATAGAAAATCATTATCAAATGTAAATTCATTCAAATTATTTTAACGGATTTCAATTTTAAAAGTAATTAGTAGGAAACAATTATTTGTATGTAATTGTCTTATAATAATATATTTCTTTGTAACACGTTTTTATCATGATAATTTGAAATAAATTTAAAATAAAAATATATAAGATTAATTTATCCTTTTTTATATTTATACTTTTTTTAGAACTTTGTGAGCATAATATTTTGAAACATGTTACTATCCATATTTTATATTTTTCACAGAAAATATAATGTACATTTTTTAAAGTAAAATAAAGTTAAATTTAAATAATATCAGCTTTTGATGTATGTTTCCTATTGACGTCTCATTTAGTTTTCTTACATTTCTTGGCTAACAATTCTCTCAGAAACAAGACAATTAAGAAGTAGATTAAAATATTTTATAGTGTGAGCACATAATAATAGTTATGACATCAAAAAATTATTTATATTCCGAAATTCTCCTTCAAATCACTTTTTATTTTCAAAGTAGTTTGCGTTTATTGTAGAATATTTAAATTTTGTAAAATAATTAGAGAATGTGTGAAATGTTTCGAGGAGATTTTTTTCAGTTAAAATAAGAGCTTTTTTTAAATTTAAATGGTTTGATTGTACCCAAAAATCGAACATAAATAAGATTACCCTCTGTTGACAAAGGAGAAATTTATGAGGAAAGTAGCAATCAATGAAAATGGGGACCAATAAAACAGACTTATCTATCAGAATGAATATTCTTTTCTGTATTTTATGGGAAAGATAAAATCAATACATTTTCTTCAAATAAAGCTATTTATCATTACATTTTCTCAAATGGAGATTTTTTGTTTGTAACAAACATTCTCAATATCATTTAAAAATTTTATTTTATAATATATAAATATTCATATGCTATTAAAATCTATATAAAGAGAATTCTTTTAGTATTTATTCATTTTAATTGCCTTTTACCTTGTGTAGATTTCTACACATGAAATATTGTATCTTAAAATACGCACCCCATGAACTAAGAATTTGTTTTTTTATTGATAAATCTTGATTTAATAATCAATATTTTAAATATTTTTTTACTAATTATATAAATAAAAATATTTTGATAAATAATGTAATTACTTTTTAAAAAACATAAATAAGAAAAAGAATAATAAGAATTAATTAAAACTTTTCTATAGAAAATTAATAAAATTTAAGTATTTGAATATACACAAAATTTCAAATAATTTAAAACTAATTATTTATTCAAAATTTATTCAATCTACAATTTGTTTTCATGGGCTATGGAAATTATATGAAACATGTATACTTAACTACAATTAGAAGAATATGAAATATGATTTTAAAATTATTTTTATAAAACATTATGAAATGAAAATATTTTGAAAATCATTGTTTCAAAAACAACATGATTTGATTTGAGATGTGTATTGAAGTATTGAAATTAATGTTTTTAATGTTATGAGCTTTATAATGTTATAAGGCAGATAAATATCAAATTTTCTTCATGAAAATATATCTTTAATAAATCCTCCATAGATGCAATTAAAACAGGAAAATTTTAAAAACATTAAATGCATTGAGACTCAAAACGATGCTATTGACAAGACAAAAGAGTTTGTCATTTATATTAATTTTTCACATCATTGAATGATTTCTAATTTCTAGATTAACTTCTCCAAATTCTTTTATCACTAATTAATGTTTGTTATTGAGACCTAGGTAGAAATTCTTACAAAAACTTGAGATCTATAAAAAAGAGTGAAAAGAAATTTGTTTTCATTATTTCGTACTTCGAATTTTATGAATACAAAGTTAATCTTTTTGATAATCAGTCTTTAATGAGATAGTAATGTAGAATAATAAGCTTATAAAATCTCGGAGAACTACTGTTCAGCATATTTTCATTTCGTTTTTCATATATATTTTTTATTTCATTTGTTTATTTTTTTACATATTTTTCGGATTATTAATTTTGTATGTTTTTATATCGCAAACTTTGTGCATCAATGCATCCTTCATTTTATTATAAGAGTCATACATTTTGTACAAAAAAAAGTGTTTTGTTGGAAGCTACTTAGGATAAACTTTGTTCATTGGAAAACGTTATGAAAATGCAATATCAATCATAAAAATTTGAAAGGAAGATCAAAGTGTACATTTTTTGGATAAAATACAAGAAGTTATTTCCAAAATTGTTGATCTTCAAATCAATTCTTGTAAAAGTTTCAGACAGTGATTCCCCAAACTTTTCGATTAAAATCAAATATCTGTTACCTATAATTCAAATTTGAATAAATGTTTTTCTATTTATTTTCGATTATTTATAAATAGATTTGCATATAAGAAAATCATGATTCAAAATATAATTCTTCTTTTATTGGAAACGGATGATTGATTTTTAACAATATTAAAACATGATTTATTTTTACAAAATTTTAAAATTTATATCTTAAAATTATCATGAAAGTTATCTGCAAAATTGCTATCCTTAAATTGCTAGAATAAGTTTAAAAAAATACCTCAGAGGAAGTTTGTCTACTTATATACATGTAACCACTAAATAATATAAAGATATTTAAATAATGTATTAAAATTTTTAATATAAATTGATTCGTTGTAACTTAGGTTTTATAAAGCAAAATGTCGCTCACTTTATTACTAATTATGTATTTTATATTGAATACATATTTCAATTAAATTATAAAAGTAAGAAAGGAAGAATAGTTACTATTATCAGCAAAGATAAAAACAAAATATAAATGCAATTTGAATAACTGCATGTTAGTGACAACATAATAAGAGATAAAATAAACAAATATGTATTTTCCATAAATTTTCTTTAATTTTATTTTTATTTAATTAGGCGCAATTTATATTTGGAGGTATGAACTGTTAATCCAAAATATTACTTTCTAATAACTAAGGTTTACCTAGTTAAAAGAAACTTTCGTAATGAATTATGTAAGTCACGACCATTGAAATCCATTTGAGATTATAAAAGAAATATTTCTTCTTTTGCCTTTCTTTATCTGAACACAAATCAGGATTAGATTCAAATCCACAGTTCTCTACAAGAGCTCTAATTAATCGTACAGGAATAAAAATCTTAAAACAGTAATATTATTGTGAATTAGATTGTGAATTAGATGTGAATTAGATTTTATTTCTTTTTCAAAATTATAAATACGATACGAAGTTGAATATCAATTAAATATATTTTATTTATTTTTTTTCAAAATGACATTTTAAATTTTCATTTCTCACTAGTGATACCATAACTGTTTTAAAACATTGTATTAAAGCAATATTGCACAGCATTCAGTACTGTCGATCATTTATTTATTCCTGAAAGATGTTCCTTTACAAGATAATTTATATTTAATGGCATCGTGATCGAAACTTACGACGCTTTCTCTAATACTTACATTCTGACATATCTGAAGGTTGAGATTTACTTTTTTCCATTTCTATATATAAGCACAAAATTGAATGTTTCAGTTTAAAGTGCGGGATTAAAAATTAAACAGTGTACAAATTAAAGTTCATATTTCGAAATGAAAGGTCATTATTTTATACAGGAGTGATAAGGATTCACGCTCTCAATGCCCAGGTCCGTGGTTCGATCCTCGGTCTGGGCATGGTTGACTTCCTTTTCCTCCTTTCAGTGATTGAGTCGATAAAACTGAGTACCAAGCAAGTTTGGAAACTAATTACTGGAGTTTTTGAGATAGGCTGACCACTTAACCGGTATATATGATTCGCACCCCTGGGCCCTCGATTAAGAAAAGAGATATGGGCATTGTAGGCCTAGCCACCATCATACTCGATGGGCTGTCATGCTACTGACTTTAGTTCAGTTTTAATTTATATTATAAAGGTCCCCAAATATGGAGTTGTTGCTGAATTATAAGAACACAGTGCAACGTCGAACTTTTTATTGAATCGCATGTGATTTTGAGATAAATAAAATTTTATTGTGGAAAAAATTCATATGACATTGAATTTTGAGAAAAATATACTAACATCGTTATTTTTTACTTCTATTTAATTATAATGTGACACAAAAATTGGTAAATTAAAATTTAATTCAAACAGGGTTCAATTTAATAGCAAGATAAATAAAATAGATATGATCATATGTAAAATTATCTAATGTCGGTATTAAAGTTGTGATTCCTAGCAGACCGTCGTATTCTCTAATAGGCACATAAAATATGCCGTGGTGGCAAATTAATACATCTGGTGGGAGGATTTTGGGTCCTCTCTGGATCTAAATTGGATGACCATCTATGAACCAAAGTGATGAGAGAGCTCTATCCAAAAACAGCTCTTTATCACTTCATTCGTCCAGTCCCAGACGATGCTTCTTCAATTGTTATAAGTAACAAGAACAAATTAAAAATTATGTATGAAACTATTTTAAACCTGAAAGAATTAAATTAATTTGTTTTAATTGTTATATTTTTCTTTTGAAATGCTTTCAACTTTTATGTGTATTTTACATTCAACCAGAAAATGAAAATAAAATTGTAGAATATTTTTTACTTTAATAATTCTGTTTGATTATTAAGTTAATTTTAACTTTTTATGTAATAATAATAGAAAAATTATATGAAATATAGTTTTAATGCATGCATGTAATGTCGATTTCTAACAACAGTATTGAAATATTTGCCTACATAACTTTACAGTAAATATTTTAAAATAGTTTTGATGGTTGTCTTATCATCACCTAATTTGTGATTTGATGAAACTTTTCAAAATGAGAAGAATTGGATTTGAAAATCATTATAATTAAGTTTCAATAGATGCATATTGTGTCTCTTTTTTCTTCAAGAAAATCTATCTCGTGAGTTTTAAGTGTTTTCTTCCTTACTACAAGTAAATATTAATTATTTATATGAAAAGTTATATTGCATTAAAATAGGCAGAGGACATTTATATGCCTAATATATCTCAGATGGAAGATACTGTGGTGGTAAATAAATCTAATCATATATTAAAACTAATCATAAATCCTTTTTGGAGTAAATGTCTTAAATTCAATCAATTATAATCTTATTTTATTATTATTGGTTTTGGACCTATTCAGGGTAAACAATTTCATGGCCTTAATACAGCTCCACTCTACTAGGGGATGTGCATCATCATCACATTAGAATAATAAGAAAGGGTTTTTCATATCTGCATTCCAAGATAATATGGTTCACAATCTGTGAAACAGTATTCAAAGACAATTATATTTGGAAGACAACTAAAGAAAAAAATAACTGAGATTGTGTGCAATCAATCCAATCTTCAGGATTAATGTATAGAAATGTCTATTTGGAGAACAAGTTCTAAAATTCAATTTTAATCGCTATATTGAAGTGCTTAAAATATTTTTTTATTTTGTCTTTTGGATACACATATTTTGTGATGGGTATTCAGCACTTTTTCGAAATTCTCTTTGAAATTCATAAGAATAAAACCTTATCTGTGAAACGTTCACCCGGATGTCAATCACGCAGTGGTTGATAAAAAAATGAACAGTTCTCAATACTTAAACTATCCATTAAAGGTATAATTTATGTACATTTTAAAATAAATTTAAATATCTTGAGTACATTTAAAATTTTTCCCTTATAGAAATGGTTTCGATATTACGATATATATAAGCGAAATATTTTTGTTATACATTTTTAAAATAGATTTCTTAAGTTGAAGCTTCATCTACCGTGAGAAGCACTAGATATAATTGTCTTAAAATATCATAATAATTAATAAAATATTCCTACCTACTTTATAAGATGACTTCCTCTAGAATAAGCTTATTTGCTTAATGAATATCTCGACCATAAATATACAGTAAGTAAACTTAACGAGCCAAATGACTTTCACTCGCTACTTTGATTAAAAGCTCTACTAAATTTTAATCATATTACAACTCTTAAACATTTACATTTACAACAATTCCATTGTTTTTCTACTTCAAATTTCAAGACAAATGTTATAGAGGAAGTTTAGAAAGCCTGTTTGTATTTCTATAATAAAATAATTAAAAGAAAATTAGCTTTTGGTTTTCAGAAGCGATTAAAAAATTTCTGGAACTTCTTTTTACTCCAAAATTGTTCATTTGAATCACCCTCGTTTATAAATGAAAAGCATTAAATTTTAAAAGTTGAATTTTATACTTGTTCTTTGAAATTGTTACAAAAGAATAAATAAAATATTTGTTTATTCAGTTATAAAGTGTTTTTAATTGTAATTTTTAAGTGCTTTAAGTAATTACAGTTAAAAAATCCTTTGTAAAAGTTTAATTTATATTTCTTTTATCAGAAGTACTTTTCTGTTTCAATAAAAGCAATTGAATGACACAAAATTATACTTACACAATAAAACGAATAAATTTAAATAATAGCTTTTTAGATATAAATAAAGTAAATTTTTCTTGAATGAACTTTATTTTTGTTATGACTTTCTAGATAAAGAAATTGAAAATGATTTTTGTGCTAAATATATAAATATTGGCTTTAATTTTAAAAACAGTAGACAATAAAAAATATTTATTATTCTTATATGAAAATATAACAATATAATATAAGTTAAATATATATAACTTATAAAATTATAGGTAAAACTATATAAAATTATAGGTATAAGGCTATAAAATGTGTAAAGCTTAAAATTTAAAAATAAATTGAAAATTTATAATAGAAACTAAATGATTTCCATTTGAATATGTATTTTATTTCCGTATTGCATATCTGATGCGTTTCAGAGAAAAAACAAAATTTAATTTTTAAACAGATATTTCTCAGATATTGAAATAGTGAATTTTATATGTAGCTCAGCAATAATTGAATATTTTCTTTATTGCCTTCCTATTTTGAGATTTCAATATAAAATATAATTAAAAAATTCATTATATTTCAAAAACTTTCATGCAACCTATTAGAGACTTTGTTATAATATTTATGCAGGGTTTTTAATAAAAAAAACATTCCTTTCAATATATTTTATGAAAATACATATAAAATCAGAATATCTTTTCTACGTTCATAAAAAATTAATGGTAGTAAAAAAAATTTCTAACTATGAAAAAAAAATAATACGATTATTACATTTCATGAATTTTTTTATCAAGTATAACAAAAATTTTATTATTCGTGATTTCTGATTCAGCGAAGAAAGATTTTATTCTATATTCAAAAATGCCAGTCCAATAAAAGTTAGAGACAATTCAATAAGAGAAAAATTCAGTTCAGAAAATTGTGGTCGAGGAATATTTTCCGCGTTTAGTATGACGTGAACAATATATATATATATATATATATATATATATATATATATATATATATATATATATATATATATATATACAGAGAGAGAGATAAGTAGATATAATTAGACATATTATGTAATCAATTATTAAAGGAAACTGCAAAATTATAATCCATAAATAAATTTAATTTATAATCCATAAATTAATTTTGAATATTAGTTGTAATATATAATGTTTAATTTATTTGATCAAAAGCGTTGGCATACATACACATCAGAAATAAAATTTCACATAGCAAAGCTATATTTATTGAATAAATATATTATACTGGAAAAAAACAAGACATTATATTCTTGACTCAATAACAGCAGCGCAATGCTACGACAGTAGAAACTTGGCGATAAAAAATTATTGGGATTCCATTAACCAGTCGTTTTCTATTAATGAGGAATCTTAAGATGGTGTTGGCAAGGAGAGCATTCTTGTTACGTTCGATCGCGCGTACATCCATCAGTGTCATAGATTTCAAGTTCTTTCCTTGCAGATTCTTTTTATTGATCCCATTATTGTCCCAATAGTTGCGCCGTGAATACTATCAATATTAAGAACTTCCTCATACATTCACAGATTTTATTTACTCCTTGAATGAACACCGAGCCATATCTGATAATCCAAGTCCGCTCAAAATGCTCATTTGATATTTTCCTTTCAATTTGAATGTTAGATATTTGAGATGATATATTTTCTGCAACATTTTGCACCCTCCGAGCTACAGATTTCTTTGGCCATTGCAATATGCATTCTTTGATTATTTCTTAATCGATGAAGGATTTTCCACGTTTTACCATTTCACGGAATTTGGCACGAGTTACAGCAGTTCAATAATGACTTTCGTAAACAATGATTACAGCAATTCAAATTTTCCTATCCACAAAACTTGCATATAATATGAATAATTTTAAAATACTTCGTTTCATAATTCTTTGAAAAAGAATTTGTAATCAAACATTACTGGACCCAGTCAGGAAATATTGACTTTTGAATGATCTACATGACTGCTTATTTTTAGCTTCTTTAGTAAATCAAGCAAAAATATTACAAGTTAAATCAAAATCTAGTTACGTACGGTCGCATCTGTCTTTTAAACGAAGTTACGCACTATTTCATTTCCCAATAGAGAAAATACCCTTCCATAGGAGTCGCAGTGCAAATGCTAGTGAAACACACCAGAACCTTCTCGAAGGAATGAGGTTATTCACAAATGTTTAATTGTGACTTAGTTTTTCAAAACTGGATAATTTTACTATCTGTTAGCAATAAAGGATTTTACTTACCTATTTCCGCTTTCGACTAGAAGATGTCAAGTGTCACAGTGCTATCAATACAAGCAATGGTAATTGTAGTAATTGAAGTAGCGAATTTAGCAACTGTATGCAAACTCAGAGCGAACAATCGGCGTCTAGTCTAGAAATTACAGATAAGGGCAGAAAAAATAAAACTATTTTTTACCTTCGAACTTACTAAGCAGTATGACCCTAAGACTGTAAAGTTTGGAGACCCCTCGTTTAAAGTGTCGTCAGTGTAAACAAAAAATCATGTTTGTGAATTACCTTGTAATGCTACTCCAAGCGATGGGCCAATAGGAGGAAATTAATTTCATTCTTACAATGTGCGCTTTTCAAGGTGCCCCTAAACATCAGCGCAACCAACATCAATTATGAATGTAAACGAAAAACTTCTTTTCTTGAAATCACTCCATTTCTGCTTCCAATTTCTTGATTGATCACATCAATAAAATCCCTTTTGACAGTGGTGTGTTATCGAGAGTGTCCGAAGCTACAGTCTCCAACCTAAGGATCCTTGTTGCTGGGAACGTCAAAGAATTGTTTGAGTATGAACACTTTTTATCTTGTAAATGTTGTTTTGTGTCTGGACTCATGACATAGCGGTACGATTCACTGATTCAATATATTGTTCAGTATTTCTATTTTCTACTTGTATAGTATACCCACTGAATCAATATGTTATTCAGGCGCATTTCTTCAATTGAATTCAACACCAAAACTTTGTTTTATCTACTAACAAGGACATTTTAGCTTTAATGGGAAAAGTTATTATCATAATGTTTACAGATATGTACTATTTATTAATCTAAATTTTTACTAAATTATCATTATTACTATTGAGATATACTCGTAGTTGTAAGAAGGTAAGTCATAATATGTAAAGGGCTACAAATAATAGAAGTCAAAATTTTTTACATTGTTAGCAAATGCTGAGGTCACTCACGCCATTCCGTATGACCATCCCATCGACACCATATTCTACGAACAGTCATAGAATCTTAATAAACTTTGATTGAGATGATTATCAATATTGCGACAGGAAAAACCGCAATCCCATGGGTTTCAAATAAACTTCTATGAAATGTTCTCAGTCTTAACTGAAATAACGTTGTGATTTTCCCTAGACAATAACCTACAAATGAAATTTATAGAACTGAAACCAAATGTGCAATATTTTCATTTATACGCATTAGAGATGACAGTAAAAAACCTGAATTGCTGTATTTATCGATTGGATTAGTATTTCTTCCTTACTATCATTTATATGAATTAAATTAAAGTTAGCAAATAAATTTCATTAAATGCATTCACTAAAGAAAGAAATTTTCTAATTTGAAACAGCATGAATTTTACCACGATCTGTGTAATATTTCTTTTTATAGAAATTTAAGCCTTAATGTATTACTTGAAGCTATTATTTCTCATATTTAAATGTGTCTTGAGAAATTCAATGGAATAACATATTAATGAATTAGTTAATTATTGTTAATGAAAGGAGAAACCGAAATAAATAAAAAAAAAACTTTACAATAGTTCTATTCTTCTGCTTCTTGATTTTTTTGTAGTTTTAGTAACTCATATTATATTTAATAGTAATTATTCTTAATTAAAATAAACTTTACCTTTAATAATTGCAAAAAATGATGTAATGAAAAAGTATATGAAATGATGAAAACAAGTTTTTGAATAAAAGTTATTATAATCTACGCAGTAGAGGGAAAAGTTTTTTATTCTTTGAGGCATTTAATAACTTTCGAAGGAATTGAAGGTATTGCAAAACTAAAGAATTCATCATTTCTAGAAACAAAGCTTCCAGCAAAATCATAGAAAGAAAATTTTAGCAACGGAAAAGACGTTAGTAAATATTTTGAAAGTATCTTAATAAGGAAAAAATGTCTCAAAGAAAGAAGTTTTTGGGAAGTACAAAAACTCGTTCAAAGACATCTTAAGATCAGCTAACGAGTCAAGTTAAACGTAAATGTGAATTACTTTTTTGATAAAGGATATAGGTACATAATAATGATTATAATTAGTATAGATAAAAATCAAAAAAATATTAAAAGAACTTAATCATTTTAAAAGAAATTTATGTAATATTTTTGGCTAATTGTTAAATAAAATATTTATTACTCTCAATTTTTTTTAAAATGTATGAAATCAGTAACTTTTTTAACTGGAGGAATTATGAAAAAGTTATTTGTTAATAAAAATTATGCAATAATCTTGTGAGAAAAACAATCTCAAAAATATTTGGAAAACAACGCAAGAAGATATACAACGCGTGTAAGCACGCTTTCTCCCGCACACACACGTATACCTAAATTATATTGGTACAGGAAGGGAAGAAATATGGAAAACACCTACGCAAGAACTCTTGCAAAAGTGCATAGATATCACAGAAGAACAAAGCCCATTTCTGTTGCTGAACAATTACCAGATTTGAACCTGGAAACTTTCATTCTGAAAAGCGTGAGCCTAACGTTATTCATAAATAAATGATGGGAAAATTTCTTTGCTATTATATTCCTGATGTTAAATTTAAAATTAGATTGATAAGAAGATTAATTCTATTATATATATATATATATATATATATATATATATATATATATATATAT
>JAPDSC010125070.1:762463-786838 GCA_026290005.1 Latrodectus geometricus | reverse complement strand
TTTATCATTCAAGTTTTCTCAAATTCTTGAAAGCAAATAAAAACTTTGAAGAATTAATTAGATACACTTAAACTTTTTAATAAGAAATCGGTAGGAAATCAAACTTATATCTAATTTACAAGAAGAAACCACCCCAGAAAGTTATCATTATAAATGCACGGGCAACGCCGGGCGGGTACAGCTAGTTATGTTATAAATTTTTAAACATTTTATTTTATGTTGGAATTCTAATCGTAAAATATAAAGTATTTTTCAAAAGTATACAAAACATGCTTCATAATTTATAAGTACGAGTACATTCTATTTTTTTTGTTGTTATATAAAACAATTTTGCCATTATAGTAACAAAACTAAGTATTTCTATTATTATATACCAATTTGTACTTACTTTATCTTATAAAATAATTTAATTAACAAATTTGATATTAGAAAAATGAAAACGTCTTACAAAAGTATTTATTTTTGAGACTGTTATAAGCATCTTCTTTCCAATAAAAATCAAAAGTCGAACTAACATTATTTTTTAGATTTTAATGAGTGAAAATTACCGTAAAATAATAGAAACAGAGTAAAATAATTTCTTGTGTTAATTTACGCGAGGAAAATTTAAATTTTAAAAATGATATTATTACAATAAAAAAATTTCTCAAAAGAAGACGGAAATAATAAATAAGTTCAAATGAAAAGAAAACGTTCCTATTATAATCAAAATTGCTTATGGGGTATTTCATCTTTATATGTATTCTTACAACATTATTTTATTTTTATCTTGACATGTGTTAAGTTACTTTTCAAACATTCCAATTAGTTGAATTAATTTTTCACATTTCAAACATAATTTGAAATAAAAAAAAAGCTTCAGTTACTAAGAGCCCTGTATAACAATTTTAAATTTCTAGTTTTCTCCATAATTGATTTTTTATAAACTCAAAAGAATGCTTTTAGTAAAAATGTTAAATTCCTCTAATTCTATAAGAATTTTATATTAAAAGCAAAAAGGAATAAATTAGTTTTCATCCTTGAATTTTATTCTAATTACAAATTTTTATAAATGTTTTGTTCGTCTTTTTGTCTATCGAAAGATAACTGAAGTATTAATTTGATTCAAAAATGATTAGAAAATCATATTATTTTATGTTGAATTTTATACTTTTGAGGATTTCAAGTGTACATTTTTCTCAGAAATATAATGTTTAAAAATGCTATTAATTATATAAAAGGAGAACACACACTTTTTCATAAATAATTGATTTGATAAATCTTATTCATTTTATTTCGTTCTTATATAAATTATTAATATATATTCAATTAATTACATAAAAGTGATGTATTTTAAGCCGTATTGAATACTTAAAATTTGTTAAATCTGTAAAAATGTATTAGAATTTCAAAAGTTTTCTACTTGGTGTGTTTTAAATAGGAAAATATTCTATTGTATCATATTCATGTATAAATATTCTTATCACTCTAAGTAAAATTTTATTTTTTCTAATTCAAAAAGGAATTTTTTAACCCATTCTTTGTTTTTGTGTTTTATTATGATAATAGTCCAATTTTAGTATTAATTATATATATATTTCATTCTGATATAAGGAGCTTTGACAAACAAATTTGAAAGACAAAAGTACAAAAAAATAAGTAGTCAAAGAACTTTGATAAGCGATATTCAGTTATGGAAATATAGAGTATTAAGTTTTTTTTAAGAAAGGCATTTCCTAGCTTTTTCTATTTCTCATTATTGAAATTTCATTAATTTTGATTTCTAACCCAATTCAAAAATAAAAAAAAATATGAGTATTACTTTTATGTCACATATTTTTGTAATGAATAAAAAAATAAGATAATAATAAATGTTTATTAGAAATTTCATATATAGTATATTTGCTCACGCTATATTAAATTTAAGTAAATATCTTACATAAAGTAAAAAAAATATAAATTATTAAAAGTGAAGTTACTGATAAAAGGGGCATATACAAGATTGTTTAAAATCTTAAAAAATACGTATGGAAAGATTTTGTCCTATTACTCTTCAACACATTAAAAATATAAAATTTAGTTGTCGAAAATGAGGAAATATATTATATCAAATCAAACATTTTTATTTAAAATTGCTGCGGCCATTGTGAAAAAAGGATCACTAGTCAAGTCATGAGTTTTTGCCTACTGATGAAGTACTAATTAGCAGTTCAGGGACTTTTGAGTAATTTGGTCCTAGTGACGTCCAGTAAAGTCAGTGAATATATTCATTTATGTTTATAAACGTATGAGAACAAGATACTGAAGTTTCAGCAATTATAATTTAACTACTAAATGATAGATACAAATACTATGCTGACTAACAAAGAATTATGCTTATGTTCATATGAGTGTCACGTGGTCTCATGCTGAAAAACTGACACGTAATTTAAAGTGACCTAGGTATTCAAATAGTTCAATTGTTAAAAAAAATTTTACTTACAAAATTATAATCCATTTTATAAAGCAATTAAAAGAGTTACTTCTTTAAAACTCTGATTGAAACAAATGCCTACATATTACGGTTTTAGTATTATAAAACCAATTTCAACAATCCAAAGTCAATCCTAATAATTATAAAAAAATATCTCATGGAAATCTAAAAACATTTTCGAAACAGATAATTTACATCGTAGCTTACGATGCTTCAAACTTAGACCGACCGAGGGATAATAGAAGATACCAATATCAACAACAAGCAGCTTTGAGAAAGTGAAAATTGCAAAAAATGCTTTTGAATACAAAACGTTGACATTAAATTAAATGTTTTGATGTCTTTCCTTTTTTATGAATCATGATACTAAATGCAGAGATATTTATAAATATGCAATAACTTAATTGGTAGTAGGTAATTGAAATAACACATAATTATTGCAATTGAGATAATTAACACGGATAGCATTTTCTTCAATCGCACATAAATACAATTAACAGAATCAAACGAATAAATGTAAAATTAAAAACATAAGTTGTGAAAACCTCAAATATTTTCATCCCCAATTTAAGAAAATTTAAATAGCCCTATAGCTGTGTATCAAAAAAATTTAATTATACATTTTTATATCAAGAAAACATGTTAATCAGTATAAATATACAAGAAACACTAATGCTAAATTTAATTTAACATCTATAAGAAAATATATTCAACAAATTTGTTCATTTTAGTTTAAAATTATTAAAATTAATATAATAACCTTAAGGTATAGATGATCTTTAATAGGTTACAATTACTTCGAATAATTTAATTTTAATTGGATGTAAGTTAGTTCCATTTAATAAATTTTTCAATCATTATTCAGAAATATTATTACTGATAATTAAAAGTTTAATGCTAAAAATTTAAAATTTAAGCAAAACGTTTTGTACTTGAAAATTAAAATACCAATATAAAATAATTTCTCTCCTCATAGTAAAACTAAAGTTGTTAGCTTTCAATTTATATGGTTACTGAGCAATTGTAATGAAAAATTTTATCTAAAAATGTTTTCAAAAAAAAAAAAAAAAAAAAACGTACGTATATACTTTTTTATTTTTAATAATTTTAAAATTTTTAATACTACCTAATTAAGGATAATTATAATACTGTTAAAAACATTTTGCTTAATGTTTGTATACTGATATGTTAATTAAACGAATACATGATGTTAAGAAATAAAGAATTTTAAAATCTGATGCAATAAAAATGGACATAAAAATAAATGTTCATAAAATTCAAACGTATATATATATTGTTTCTATTATCAAATCATAAATAACTACGAATATCTGCATATTCTGATCATTTTTATACTGCAAAACTTTTAAAGTGATTAATATTATAAACTATATTTAGCAATTATATTATTTGTTAAAAATTTCATGATTTTTACCAATAATTTTAGTTCAAATTCAATGAGAATTTGAGATGAAGTTAAGGAAAGATGTATTGCTCTTAGGAAGAACGTTACAAAGGGTGAATAACAACAACACATTCATGCGTCCAGTTAAAACTCCTTAGTGTGATGCCTTATAAAATGCGGAATGATCGAATGAGATAAGTAATAGGTTATCGCGAGATCTTGTTATATCTGTTTTTAACTAAATAGTAGACAGTCAAAAAGTGTAAGATTGTTCCAAGGTATTTCAATTTGCCCAATTGGTCAATACTCATATGTACCTACGCATCCAATCCTACTGACAGCCATGAAGAAAAAAGAAGTTGTCGAAAACGTGACTTTAATCCGGAAAAGCATTAGACAACTTGTTGATGTTCTCCTGGTTACAAATGTTATGATACCACTGAGGGGTCGGTTAAGATGCACATGAATATTGCCCAATAGACAAAATAATTGGTATGCTATGTAACGGCCCACAGCTCTTCAAAATCCACCACGTCTTTCATGTAGGCTGCATTTACATGGCGCGAAGGAAGAAACCTGGAAAATTCTCAGGCATCCACCTCGATTCATGCATGTTGAGAGTAGATGTATGAGGTCTTTCCTTCGTTCATTAGATAGACATCGCAGAACTCTTCACCCTGAAAACTATCGAATTACAAGTATATGGCATCCGTTTAAAATATTTTATCAGTCATTAAAAACAGTTAAAATTAAGAAATTTAAAAATATCCCTTGATTTCACTAGTTTTCATGCCATTGAAATGTTACTTTTAAATTTTCATATTAATATGACATATAGTAATATGATGGGTGAAGAAACCGTTAAGGACGAAGAAGAATATTTTCCTTTCAGCGACAAAGTGTATTTCATTAAAATATTCAAATTACATTCTTTTAAAAATATTTGTATTTGTCATAGTTATAAGCTACATTTATAAATTTTTTTAGAACAGGAAATTTCATATTTTTTATTAAATTTAATGGTGTTTTATTTCCTTAATTGAACGGTGCAGTTAACATGATCAAAGTGAAATAAAAAATGAAAGCTTCAAGGAAGAAAAAATTTCCAGTGATTAGAAGAACCATTCGAATTATGAGAATATTTCAAAGAAATAAACTTTAATTAAATTTAGATAACTGATAAGTCAGAAAAACAATCAGTTTGAAGAAAAATCTTCACTTTTGTTATTTTCTTTTATAAAAAGAATAGTCGTGTTGCAAAAATATTTTTCAGATTAAACAAGATTGCATAGGAACTTTTAATAAAATAAATTAATTTCAATTAAACATGCTTAATAGCTTATTGATGCGTATTATATTAATAATTACTTTTGGAAAAAATTCAGCTTAAAAATATCCTTCTTTACACCGGTCAACACATATTTTTTTCTAATAACTTTTACAATCTATTTGAGAATTTACTTTAAACATAATAAAATCATGTTGAAAAAAATTCTCATTTTTTCATAATATTAAATAAATATAGATTCAGAAAATATTTATTCATTGAATCAATAAGTAACATCATTTATGATATTTATATTTATTAAGTAATCTATATTTGTTGAAAAAGTTTAAAAGAAAGCTAACTTTTAAATTAGGAATAGTTAGATACATTAATGAATTTTAACAAACTATAAAAAATACACTTTGTACATTAAATTTAATTTTATAAAAGCATTATAATTTCGTTTGATTACTAAAATTTGAAATTAATTGGCAACTTAAAATATATTAAAATAAAAAATAAGTAAGATGTGAACTTTTAAAAATTTCCTTAATATTTGAATTTTTAGAAAGGTTTATTCATAAGATAACTTGTGATTTTAATTTAATAATATAAAACAACTTTAAGATGAACATTCAGAAATACTTTCCATTTTGATAAATTTTGTATTTAGTACAATATGGGATTTGGCTTATTTAAGATAATTGGAACATTTTGTACAAAATGCATTACATTTTCGTAACAAGAAAATGCACTTTTGTTCAAAAGTTAGTTAAAGAATACTCAATTATTTGTTACTTTTAAGTATACATTTGCCTCCCACCCTGTATAGTGGTCTACGGTTATAGAGGTCCTTGGTTCGAATCCTGGTTCGGACATGGATGTACTTTTTTTTTCTGTCCTTTCCTTGCATGAATAGTTGACTACCGTGTAAACGGTACCTATGCCATGTGTGTACTGAAGAAGTAGGACTCCACACCATATTCCAATCCAGTTGAAAAAGTATGTCACAAATATCATTTCTCTTTAACATATCTCTCATTTATAGTATTAATAGTTTTGCCGGAAATTTTAAATCTCATAACAAATTAATAAGTACAATTAATGGCTGACAAAAATTTTATATTACTGGAAATCTATAAATTCTTGCTTTAAATATTTTTCTAGTCTTTATTTCAAGTGATTCCATCACTTTCATTATGTTACTGCAATACACGTTGTTAATTATGCCTGTCATTATATTTTAATAAACGCAGTCCTTCGGATCAAAGTTCAAGGTATTTTTATTACAATATCACAGTCATTATGTTACATAATACTGCAATACACGTTGTTAATTATGCCTGTCATTATATTTTAATAAACGCAGTCCTTCGGATCAAAGTTCAAGGTATTTTTATTACAATATCACAGTGCTGAATCATTTGAGTTTTGCACATTGATCATTACTTTTATTTTGAAAAACAAATCCTATAATTAAGATAAAGAAATTGTATTGTTAGAACGGCATTTGTCTCACTTCATACAACATTGAAGCGGATCGGCAAACAGACAAAGTATTTAATTTTTTAAAATAATTTCTGAAAGTGCTTCACAAATTATTTATTCGAAGGACGAGGCATTTTAAAGTTTTAAGAAATTTTCTTCCTTATTTCACTTAAAAAATAAAAGATATCTATTTTTTAACCTAAGAAAATGTTAAAAAATAAATATCAGCTCAAAAATTTAGCTTTTTTTCTTCAAAATAAAAAAAATATTCTAATCAGACTCACACAGATTTCCCATACCCTAATTTTAATTTTAGATTTTATACCAGGAAACGTTTACATCAAACTTTTATAGAATAGTTCTCATGAATTTCCAATAAGTCCAAACTAACAAATTTCTTCAACTTTACCATCTTTGAAAACTTGGGAGTTTTTTCAATAAAAGTACATGTCTCCATTAAATTTTTAAGCAACAATTGGTTATATATATATATATATATATATATATATATATATATATATATATATGCTAGTTAATTTATTCAAGCGAAATTAATACAACACTTCCAAAATTTCAATATTTCATATTAAATTAAATTCACTACACCTGAAAGTGAAAATTTAATTACAATATTTAATATTACACATCTAACATATTAGTAATTAAGTGTATAAAAAGAAATATCATGTAAGAGCTCATGATCCAGAAACATTCAACAGTATTAATTTCAAAGCATATTAATTTTCAGCACTTAAAATTAATTATCAATTTACCATCTTAAAAGATTAAATGAAATTTGCAACAGATAAATTGAAAGAAATTTGAATTTAAAAAAATAATTATTTTACTTTTTATTTAAGACTTATTTAAAAGATGAAACATCGAGCTTTGTAATTTGACGATATACATATATCCTATAAATGCTAGATGCACATCTCAGATAACACATAATATGATTAAAATCATGTGAAATATCTTTAATACCTTTTATTTTTTATAATTATTCTTTAATTAACTATCCCTGTTATTTGTCTTCTAACGTATGTTATAAGTCAACTTTGTTAAAACATATTATGCTTGCTACCAATAAATTAAAGGAAATTCTAATAATAAAGATTATAAATATGCCTTCTATTTTATAAATATGTTGTGTTGTTAATATACCCTATAAATCGTTTTATTGAGTCATGGATAGAGGGCCGTATCGCAAGAGAGGAATCCTGGAAAAAAAAATCCAAGGACATTCAACACCTCAATCTTTTGTTCAGTAGTGGCAAGGATTGAATCCTTGAATTTCCACTTCAAAGAGCCTTTCACTATTTCCTGTGAGCCATAGTTATAAATGTTTGATACTCAAATAACTTCAGAGAGGAATTTATCTGGCAATTTGATGGTTAAGTTAGCACTTTACACTATATGCTTCTATAATTTTAACTTTTAGTGTTGAATAAAGCAACTCCTGTTTTTTAAAAAAATATACCTCGTACTTTCTGTAAAATCTTTTGTTCAAGTAAAACTCTCCCGCTACCCAATATAAAGTGATTTATGAAGTATAAAATAAAAACATTTATCTTCTTATTATTTTGGACACAACACTCTAAAGCTCATAAAAATGTAAAAACTCATTAAAAACACTTATTATAGCATTACACACATGGTTTCGTTTTTTGATTAGTAACTTAAACCAAGCAATGTCAAAAAATTATAAATCTAAAAGAGGTAGAGTTTTCTTTTCGATTACTTCCTAGAAATTAAATTATAAAGAAGGTTTCTAAGAAAACTTATTGTAATAAATACACTTTCAGAACAACTTGAAATATAATCTATAGAAATATGTAACTACCTTTTTTAATTTAAAAAACAAGTATTTCTTTTTCAACAATTTTAAAATATACATGTCTTAAACATAGTATAATTATACAAAATGAATGTATTTCTTTTTAGAGAAATTTTCAATAACTTTAAATATGAGAAAAATATTTATTCTTTTTAATGATTCAGAAGAACATGTTGTAATCACTAATCTAATATTCATCAATGAAAAATTAATGAAAAATTATTTCATATTTTTAGTGAAATATTTTATTACAGTGTTTCGAACAAAAAATTATGCACTTTTTCTTTAAAATATATCTTAAAATATTTATTAAGCAGAGTTTTAATAACAATCTAAATTTTGCCAATAGCTTTTACATAAATCATGGATAAAATAAAAATACTTTAAAATATTTTATAATCATGGATTTAGAAATATTTTTATCAGTAATAAAACCTGAAAATACACAAAAATTTAATTTATAATGAATAGCTTTTTATCTTTAATAAGTCTAACTTTTAATTTTGTTGCTATTATAATGAGAGATTTTTACAATTTCTTAATGCCTATTTTTCTCTTAGAACAATAAGTTTTTATTTAATTGAACTGGTAACGTTAAATTTTAAGCATAATTATTCTTATTAATGAATCTAGTAATAATTAATGTAACTTAGTTTTTTTTACTTATACTAATTTGATAAAAATTAATTTTCTGATATTCTAAACTTCCTATTTTTAACAATATGATATAAATATTTTTATAAGTAATATTAAAAATATTTTACGAATTTATTTTCAACAGTTTAGTAACTACATATAATAGTAATTATTTTCAATAAGAGCAAGAAAAATAATAATAAAATGATATTTTTATATCAGCATAAAAAAACCCAGGAAAAAATAATTACTAACTTGATTTTTTAAAACATTTACATGAAATTTTATAATATGCATAAAAAGCTTTAATCACAATAATTTTGTAAAATATTAGCAATAATCACACTAAATGAAAGCATTCTTATCATGATGTATACAAACTATGATGACAGTCTCTACACAAGAAACTATACGCAACTTTATAAGCAAAAAAATACCTAATTTTTTTTTCTTAAAACTTTTATATATTTACATCTCTTTTGTAAATTAATTTTATGTAAGTAAATTTTAAAAATACAAATTGAAAATTAGCTCGGGAATATGTTAATACTTTGATTAAAATAAATACTATTCTATGTACTTATAAATAAACAAAGCACAAACTTAGTAAACTTTTGAAAGAGCTAACATAATAGAAATAATTTTAAATGAAAAAGTACTCACGTGCAAAAGAGCCATATAATAGTAACATTCCCAAAAATACCGATTATCATTATGATGATATAAATCATAGCAAGTATATTGTTTACATATTGGTCAGGTGGTTTAAATTTTAGCCAAAGTTTAGGTATAGTCTTTTTTATCTCTGCATCTAAAATAAATTCCCAAGTAAGATTACCTGCAAAATTGTCAATTTGATTCATTTCGTCAAAGATTATTTTTAAAAGAAATTATTTGAATAAAGCATAGTGGAATACATAATGCAAGCCATCTAGAACTCTGGAATTATTTTATGAATGTCTCTCGATGACTTCTTTTCAACGTTGTTGCTCAGACACTCAACAAGCATTTCAGGGTGACAGAAGTTTCCACAGCGCCGGTCACGCCTCGCAGGTTTACCGTAGTAGAAACCGCCAAATATTTCGCCAATTGTCTTGAGTCAAAATAACTTGTGAAAAGCTAATTGTTGATTATTTCTTTGATGAACATTAAATTGATAAGCATGATTTCTCTTTGAATTTTTATATTTTCCTGAAAACATAGAAGATATATAGATAAAAGATTAAAGCTAACTTTAATATTTATAATAAAATTCATAAAAAAAATTTATGTTATTTATAATTTTTATGCAGTTTTTTATTTAAAACTACTTTTATTAAATGAGATGGGATTTATAAACAGTGCGATTTTTTTCGTTAACAGTAATAAATGAATAAATATGTTTTCTATTTGAAAATATATCTCTACTTAAAAGTTTAGTAAAATTGTTTCAAATAAAAAAAATCCTAAATGTTCTAATAAAATCTTAAATCCTCTAATTAAATATCAATAAACATATTTATCCAAATAAGTACCGAGGAAATATTGTCTTAATGTTTCGCACGATATGCTTTATACAAAAATATTACTGTAATTTTAATAAAAATTTCCATTAAAAGTAAGAAAAATTATCAATCTACAATACATAATACAATCATTTATAAAAATTTCAATATAGAAATTTGCTAAAATGCGTTTAACTTGTTTTAAAAATAAAAACTGATTTTGATTAATATTTTTATCAATTAAAATTCATTATTAATATAATTTTTATATATTTATTCATTAAGATAGAAGATATCATCACTTATTCATTACAACTAAAAATTTTCACTATGTAAAATTCAATAAACCTTTGCTAATGTAAAAATTACGTGAATATTTTCTGGTAAAATAGCGATGAAGTAAATTATGTTTTTTATAATAATGATTTTCGATTTATAGTTATATGTCTGAACGAAAACTGCATGTGTATAGTAATTTATTAAGTTCTAGAAGTTTTCTGCCATAATTTTTTAAAAACTTCTTATATTCTTGATAAACATTGTTTTTCATATTTCTTTCATTCAATGACAGTTTTCAATTGCTTACAAAATAAAATATATAAATCTATTAAAATATAATATAAGTTCAAATATAATACCTGAAAAATTATTTATTCATGTTCTTTCTGCTTTTTGGTATAAAGTATAAATATTTCTGAAAAATATTATATAATAGTTTGTTTCAATGATTTATACAAAACAAATAAATTCTGATATAATTAAATTTATGTAGTTCTAAAAATGTAACATTTTATGATTTACCAGGAAATTATTGTATTGTCTATTACGTTACCAAATTATTCAATAATATGAACTGAATTAAATTTATAAATTAAAAAACCGCATAAT
Source organism: Latrodectus geometricus (assembly GCA_026290005.1). Lineage (NCBI taxonomy): Eukaryota > Metazoa > Arthropoda > Arachnida > Araneae > Theridiidae > Latrodectus > Latrodectus geometricus. The sequence continues at coordinate 775,381 of JAPDSC010125070.1, read as the reverse complement.
TTTTAAGGATGCATAAAAAAATTATTAAACAAAGAAAGTTCTTTTGTATTTGTATATTTTGTATTTCTAAGCAAAGTTAGCTTAGAAATACAAGATTCGTATTCAGAAAATAGAACAACAGGAGATATTACACGTGTTTATACTTTTACACTCTTTGTGGATATTTTCAATGCTTAAAAAATTCTCGCAAAAAGTAGGGTAATTTTTAAACGTTAGGCTTATCAAAGTAGCCTACCTTCGGAAAATATTAAAAAGAAAAGAAAAAAAAATGGAAATAATTATTAAAAAAAAATTCCTTTGACATAAAATTTGTTATTCCGAGTAGTTATTCAAAGTCATTAATCATAGTAGTTATCAAAGGGTTATTTAAAATAAACTCAGATAATTTAAGTACATCGGCAATGTACCATTTATACATAAAATATCTTGAATAAAGAGGCATAACTTGAATCTTCATTCTAAATAAACTATAGAATAAATCACAATATACTTCTTAAATAATGGATTAACTTAAATGAAAGATAGATAAATTTTTGTACAGTTACATGGAGGTTACGTGGTATAAATATTGTAGTTTTGATTAGTAACAAACAAAAATAAATTAATCAATCTCTTAAGAAACCAATGACAATATTTCACTTCTCATGTCACGATAAGTTGTTTTAAAAAGATTAGTGCGAAAACAAGGCGAGAAAATATGGGTAAAAATATTGAGAGGAAATGATTTAAAAAACGATCAAAAGTCATCATGTTGTTGTTGTTATCCATGACATTTGACGAAGCCAAGCCCACCCTTCAAGGACTTGGCGAATGAAATCGGACTGAACATTTTCCGTTTTTTCAACAGAGTACCCCCTACGAGGCCGGTAGTATAATTTTGGCTCATAGAAGGCAGCACCATCTGGGTCTTAAAATTTAGATATAGGAAGTCTCAAGGTCTGACTCCTAACACCTCTAGGGGTGTTGTTGTTGTCGTGTGCCAGCCAGGCTGGCAATACGGGGTGCGCTGCTCCACTTTTCCAACTGAACCATATTTGGTGTGGAGTCCGACTTCCTCAGTACATACATGCCATAGGTACCCGTTTATAGGGTAGGAAACCATTTACACACACACAAAGAAAGGACAAAGACAAGAAAGAGAGAGAGAGAGAAGGTACATCCATGCCCAAGCCAGGATTCGAACCCAGGTCCCACCCATCTGTAGTCAGGTACGCTAACCACTAGACAGGTTGGGCGGCAACCCCAGAAGTAATAATTTGGAATGGGAACATGGAGGACATTACGACCACGACATAATTTATGTATTCCATTCGCCAACATGACGGATCTTCGAATAAGCCAGGATTCGAACTCACTACCTTCCGATAACGAGAGCGACGCCCTAACTAATTATAGGCCATCGCGGCTCAAAAACACATCATGAAATAATGAGCAAAGCTTTTGCGTAAAACATCTTTACGATTTGGTAAACAAATATTATAGTTTTTAAAATTATTAATTGATGTGATTATTTTAATAATCACTTCAATTAATAATTTAATCAATTTTAAAATGTATTGTTTGGTTTTTTTTTGTCAGCACCATTCTTTGCTCACGATTTAGAAGTATGTATAGAAGAAACAGAGATCTTCCTTGTTATTTAAACAATAGCTGCAGGTGTAAAACATTTTGAAAAGAAAATTTATTCCAAGAAAACTTTTAACCCTCGTTTAATAAATGTCACATATTACAGTAAAATCTTCAGTACTTTAATTGCTTTTGTCAATCATTTTATAAGAGATTTCTTGCTAATTATAGCACGCTTCTAAATGAGATTCTTTCCGTCAACTTTTATTGATTTATGCTTTATTTCTCAATCAAATTCATGTTAGTTTTGATAAATAATCATACTTTACTCACTCTTAAGTGCTTTTAATTTAATTTTTCATGTTACTTTAACATAATTTGAATAAATTAGAGACAAATGAAGTTAACAATTTCTGAAACTCTCTCTGCTTAAAAAAAATAATTCTACTGCAAAATGATTCAATATTTAGTTACAAGAAATTACATTTATCTATGATATATTAGCGCAATACAATTTTCAACACATTGATCAAAATGTAATTTATTTAAGTCAAATATATTATAATATATTGATCAAATCGTACCTTGAGTAAAATAATTTGTATAACCGCATTTTAACGCTTAAGGTACTTATAACTTCAGCTTAATCTTAAAAAAGGTGTCTTAAAATTAAAATATTTAAACATGTGTATTAACAAATTTTGACTCTAATAAAATAAACTTTATTTTAAATTTAAAAAACAGTTCTTCAGAAGCAAAAAAAACTATCTTTGATCAAAATTTTTCTTTTGTTTTACCTTAGAACTTGTGCTATAAATTTTAAAACTTCAATCAGAAATTTTAATCCTTGAAAGCAATTTTTCTCTTGAAAATTTGAACATAATTTTTGTTGCTTTACGTTTTACATTTTGTACACAATTTTGTCCTTTAAGTACCAGGATTGAACCTTATTCTGAAATGAAAATTATTCCAACCAAAGAAAGCATAAAATTCCTCGTTTCGTATACTATATTTTCTTTAAAATGTATATATGCTTGCAAGGAATGTAAAAAATATTTTTTTATTTCAAAAAAAGAGTTTTTTAAGAAATATTCAATTGCAAAAAATCTAAATTTCTTATAATAATATTAAAAACATTACGAAATCGTTAACAAATATAACAAACACGACGAAAAATAATAAGAGATATTAAAAAATAACAGACTTAATCATCTTTATTAAATATATTTTTTACACTTATTCTTAATCATTTTCTTTTTTATATAAGCTTAGATGATAAATAATGAAAATTTAATTAACTGTGTGTTATCAGATAACTATTTTTAATTCTTTAAATTATTGAGAAATTTTTTAGAGTTTGCTCAAATTTTATCATTATCACTGACTTTCGCAAGCATTTTAATTTTATTCATACATTAGAAACATAATCTTTTACAGCTTCTTAGCTAAAAATTTATGATTTTTTTTACAAATGTTGAAGTCAGAATTTTTATTAATAAATGTTCAATATATAATAGAATTCTACTATTTATTGCATGTAATAGGCATTCAATTAATGAAACAATAGGTAATATATGTTTAAATTTTTAAATTACGTTCCGTCTTTAAGGGAAATTATATTTTACAGATAGTTATCTAAATAATGGAAACACTTGGGAATAAAAGTGACATTTTGGAATGCACCTCGTAAGCACTAAATTGCAAGGATATTTAACAGCATTTCATAAATAAAAATGCATTCTGTCAGCACTATTATTAAAGTTCTTAATTCTTGTCGTTTTTTTCACAAGCGTAAAATGTCGTAATTCTCAAATTTACAAGGAGGCCAAACTGTAGGCGCCCGTCTAACTACTATACAGAAACCGAAACATACCAATTTTTAGATGTTTCTAAAGGTACAAAGTAATGATAGCATATACACGACACGACAAGGCAAGCTCAATAAAACAAAATAGTGGACGAAGCTAAGTAAAAGAGACCGATGGGCATTGAAGCTGTTTTTAATGTCTAAAAACCGAATAACTGTAAGAAAATTGATATTAGAAATCAAAATGCATCAAGATTCTCTAATAACAATGAGAACGCACTTTAATTATTTATCCCAAGCAATTTGTCGTAAATATTGATACCGAATATCGCTGGTGTAACATTTAAAAAATCTGGTTGATTAATGGAATAAAAGTAAGGACACACAGTTACTCTGCCTTAATATAAACGGTCTACTTTAAAGTATCGAATGGGGAATCTTAATTATTCTTCGAAAAATTGTTCAGCATTTGCATGACTATGCAAATTCAAGATTTAAAACTTACCGATCCGGCACCTCACAAATAAATGTAATGCAAATACATATGAAAAATAACTTTACTTAAAGTTATTTTTTTGATGTTTAAAATTTTAAACATATTTATCTTATATCACAGTTATTTGAATCTTTTTTTTATCATAGTATTACTTTGATAAAAAAAAAGATTCAAATAACTGTGATATAAGATAAATATGTTTAAAATTTTATTAAAATTATCTTTATTAGTCATTTAAACTTGAGTTGAAATATGACAGCAATAATTTATGTATATTTAATTATTTCATATTTTGTGTACAAACATATTTATTTAATTAAGAGTAAGTTTTATTACAGGGATTTTGTAAAATTATATATTGAAAAGACAAATCTTTTATATTTGTGACTGGAACTGCCAAAAATGTTCATATATTACGCAGAACAGAAATATCATTCAAGATATAAATCATTATTCATTGTGCTCACAGCATTCACTCAGGACAAGATGACTCAAGACTTCAAAATTGCATCAAAACAGAACTATGTAATGGAAAAAACGTTCATGTCACTTGATGAAAAACAAAGTAAATGAATAAGACATTATTTAATCATATCCTTTCCGTTTTGTCAAGCAATTTTGCAAAAATTTCATATAATCCTTCGCAGGCTTTGGATATTGATGTTTATATAATTAATTAACTATTATAATAAATTAATTAATTATAATTAGTTAATTATAATATTGAAGGTTTTCATAGTTTCATAAACTTTGGCTTGGCACTTGATATATTTTGCACTACAATGAAATTTTTTGGATAATGTTTGTCTTATCAATCAATCAATCAATCAATCAACCAATTATTGGAAGAAATCTAAATTCATCAAAATTCTAAAAAGAGTCTAATCAGGATAATTCCACAAACTTTCAATTCGTCTCATGGCTTCCCAAATAACTTTTTACGTTTAAAATCATTTTGTTCATGGTCCATCATTTCAGCTTATTTTTTTATAAATGGAATCAAACAACGAATCCACAAGAAGATTAATAAAATTACTCTCAAGTTACTGAGGTAAAGAGAAAAAAATTTGAATTATTTAAAGCAATTCGGATTTTTTTTAAGAAAAAAAGGTGATATACGAAAAATATCGAACTTTAGACTCATATTTTATGTTTCTCTAAATTAATCCCAAAATTCCTTTATAACATAATATTATGCTAATTTATAATACCAATATTAATGCTGTAAATTATTTAAATCGTAATATTACGGTTCTTTGAATGATACTAATGTTCAAAAAAGTACTTCAATTAATAAACTTTATTTGTGTGTTATTTTGATGTGTGACGAAATTGTAAGTTCTTAATACATTCCTTACATGACAAAAAATTAAGAATAAAAAATGCAAAGGTTGAGAAATGAATGCGTGTTTCATTTGCTAAAAAAGCAATGTATATTTACAGATAGGGAATAATAGGAAAAATAATAGTTAGAAGGAATAAAAGTTAATTTCCATTTTTAGATAGATAAATAAATATATATGCGCGAAACACATGCAGACACTTTTGAAAAGTGGAAATTCAAAAACAAGTAAAGTGTTTTCTCGAAGGAAAATAATTTTATCATACTTTTTGGATTTTATGAAACAATTTTTTCTTCTTTGCAAAACTTACTTAAAAATATTAGTAATTTCGGAGTTTTTTAAAAAAGTTTTAGAAGAAAATGTCAATTAGTTAAAATTTTAAGCAAAAAAAGAAATCAATCTGAGAAGCTAACTTTTCAGAAATAAACCACGGATTACTCATGATTACAAAAAAAAATGTGAAGAAAGCACACTAATATTTGCAAAAAAAAAATCCATTTCAATAGTGAAAAGAATGTAAAATATTCGAAGCTATATATGATATAACAAGTTTTCGTCTAAAATAATATATTTAATAGAACATGGTGTCTCTTAATAAAATACTTACAAATTGAGAATAATTAAGTTTTGACAATAAATACTAATTAAAATCTGAATACTTTATATAAAAATTCAGCAAATCCAGATGTCATAATTGAAAAAAATATCGTTTTATAATTTCTCAGAAAAGTTTTAAAAATTTAAATATAAATACTTTAAAAGAATGAATATTAGTTTTTAATGTATTATCATCCATTAAAAATAAATGTATATAAAAACAACTGAGTATTCAATTAAAGTTTGCATACAAAAATTAAACGATCTTTTAGTTTTATTTAGTGCAAACATGTTCTCGTTAACTCACGCAACTTTATCAGTTATTCCAAGAATAGCATCAATTATTTACTAAACATTTTTTGAAAAACGATCATAGTACATTTCAAATACATTTATAATGAGCAAAATGAAATTACAGGCAACTATTTTCGACTTTTATTTAAAATTCATTTATTTAAAAAGGGCAATAAGTAAACATAATTGATTAATCTAATTTAAATACGGCAAATAGACTCTTGATGTCTTTGCTTCCAAATATATTTAATAAAAACATTTTCTTTTTAAAATGATGATTCTAAGACCATACTAGAATAAAAGAGGAAATTTAAGCAAGCTTATTCTTTTCTTGTAATTCAAACAAAATTTATTCTAAATACCTGTTATACTGATTTATTCTGATACCTGTTATTTTATTGCCTACCATTGTAATTCAAGATAATATTATTTTAGAATATTACCTTGCAAATATTTCCATAACGTTATATTATACAAAGATAAATTCATTTTGGTATAAATATTTAGAAGTATTTTGGCTTCATAAGTTTTATATATATATATATAAATTACAAACTTTTTACTCATAATTTTATACTGCATAATTTGGATTTTGTTTTAAAGTGCAAACCCATCAATATTAAAAATACTACAAAGCTCTTAATTCTTGAATTATATAATAATTTATATTCTAGTTCTATGAATCAAAATGTCTCTGTCATACGATATTATTTTATGATTATTTATTTTGCAATTTTTTCAATTATTTTTATAATTACTCTTGTATTTTTCCTCGTGTGAAATTTCATAAATTTTAATCACCTGCATTTATGAAATTTTCATGTGAGAATATATTTACTTTTTTTACAGTGAACGTATCATAACATTTCTATTGGAAAGTGTTTAAAAAAAGGCATGCTAAAACAAACTGTTAATTTTAGAAATTTCAGCATATATATAAACTATGTTAAATATAAATATGCAGATGTGTGTCACATTCTATTTAACGCATCAGTATAAAATTAGAAATCACTTGTATATTCAGGTTATTGGAGATACTTAATAATAAAATATTTTAAGCATTCAGGTTCTTTTATTGCGCATTAGTCATGTTTGTTCAACATAAAAATAGCTAAAAATAAAATTGATATATAAATGATAAACATTCTTTACGAAAATTTGGTATTTAAAATGCATTTTTATTAAACATTGCGATGTTTGTGATTGTTCACATAAGAAATAAAATAACTAAATAAATATGTAATGAAGTATATAGCAGAAATGTATTTTACAAAGCTTGATTTATTTATTTGCTTAACTGCTAATCATTTTGAATTTTGATTTTCGGTGATTTATCATAGGAAACTGATTTTATATATTTCATTTTGACTGCATAAATTTCTTATTTATCAATTCATATTTTACGTAAAGCATCTTTCTTACATTTTATACAGTAGTTTATAATTCAACTTCAGTGCTATTTCAAATGGAAATCAAAATAATCCTTGTTTTACTTTTAGTATTATAAAACTCAAAACTGCATAAATTTTATTACAGATTATGCTTTTAACATTTAGTGTAAAGTATTAAATATGACAAACTATGAGACATAAACTATTACGTTGAATTTTGCAATGAATTTATAATCCGCACTACATTAGAGATTACATAAAGCCTTAGAAATTATGAAGTCCAGAATTTTCCAACGCCATCAAAATACATAATTGAAGTATTTTAAAATAATTCAAGTTTTGAATGTAATATGTAATATATACCCCAAAAATCATTTAAAAAACTCATATATGTTTGTATTTTGTTTAATAATAAAATAATCTAACATTTATAAAAATTGAGAATATTTTTCAGCGTAATGCATTCTTAAATTATCATTAAAAAATTAAGAATTAAAAATTAAAAGATATTTAAAGTTTTACTAAATTATAAAAATATTTCAAACATTATACATAGAATATGTTGTACTTTTAAGAGAATTTATTAATATTTAATATACCGTTAGATTTATATTTTTAACTTGTCTCCCTGATGTGGCATTTTGAGTGTATTTAATATTCGAAGTAAATATATATAATAAGTTATATTATTAATTAATTTTTATATGATTTCAGTTTGTTAATATATTATTCGTATAAATTTTAACTTTTCGATAATGAATCTTGATTATAGCTATCCTATTTATTATGCAAAATCTACAAGAACTATTTTTAAATACAGTTGGATATATTTCGTTTTTTAATCACTTAAAGTGCACGAGTTTAAAAAGTAAAAGTTTCCAAGTTGCAAAGATCAACTTTTTAAGAAAACTTCAACTTTTTAAGATGGATTAAAATATTATTCCCCATAAATAAAATACTTAAGAAGAGATAGCTTTTAACTCACCTAATTCCAAACAATTAATATTTATTTATAAATATTATTATGTAAATGTTTATTATTATATAAATTTAAATAATTTATTAAATTAAAATTTAATTATGTAAATTTCTTCATATATCTTTAAAATTTAGATTTCATAATTAAATTAATTTTGAAAACCATAAAATACATCACTATGACTTTATGAAACAAATATTTTTAAAACTTTTTTTCACAACGAACTCACTGTTTACTAGGATACAGAAAAAATATTGATTCTCTTACATTACATTTGGAGGTATATCTCAGTCGCCCATTATTCAGTAAATAATCACGCATTAAAAATTATAAATTAACTAAAATCTACCTCTTTTTTTTGTCAAATGCCAGCCAGGCTGGGTGCGCTGCTCCACTCTTTCAACTGAGCCGCAATTGGGTGTGGAGTCCGACTTCCTCAGTATACACATGCCATAGGAACCCGTTCATAGGGTAGGCAACCATTCACACACAAAGAAAGGACAAAGACAAGAAAGAGAAAGTACATTCATGCCCCGACTGGGATTCGAATCCAGACCTCCCTATCCTCAGTCAGGAATGCTGACCACTAGACAGAGTCTGCCTTTTATTTTTGCATTTAGAAAACGTTTTTACGCTGAATATTATAAGAGTCAGTGCATGCAGTATTCTTAAGTAAAATGAGCTAAAATATGTAGTCTAATAACTTTTAATAACAATATATCATTGAATTAAATTAGTTTCTAGTTACAATGAAGTAATTAAATATGAAATAAAAAATTAGATTAGGCTATACATGATCCAAATAATCATAATAATAATAATAATAATAATGAGAATCCAAATAATAATAATGAGAATGTCTAAGGTAAAAAATATTTTTGATTCTATTTACAAAAAAAAACACATTTCCTGAAACCTTTCCAGGATCAACGCACAAAAAGTCATAGAATATATTAAAGTAGATTGTGAATTAAGAAAATAAAAATGTAAAAGAATGTACACATATATGCACAAGACTAGAATGCGAAGGCTGATACTTTTCGAAAACTCCGGCTTCCATTGGAAAACGTGATCTTACCTTTTAGGAGAAATTTGGGGAAATAACTTCCTTTAACTATATTTAATATTCACTTATCTTTGTTCAAAAAATTGAGGTGTCACGTACAGATCAACTTAAATCAAATCGAAGAGATTAGGGAATCTTATAAATTTTGTAACGAAAAATGAACTATTCCACATCCATTCGATTTGGTTTCAATTCAATTTAATGTGTTTTTCTTATATTTAATTATTGAAATCAGGACTCTACTTTGTCTATTTCCAAAGCATTTTTGATTGGTGTTGTATTGCTGAAAACGAAAATATGTTTACTTCAATGAACAAAAACAATGTTTCTTTAAAAATAAATATTTTTTAAAAAAAGTAAATATCGTTATGTGTTAAAATAAAAATAAAGATTTAAGAAAGGGTAATCTGATGCTGTGTCTACATTTTTCTCTACTGCATTAGAAAACGCATTGCTGACACTTTCAACAAAGAGGGAAGAAATATACTTATAATAAATATGAAAGTTGTATGGTTTGAGTAGAACTAAAGTAATTAATTATACCTCATTTTAAAAATGAGAAAAGTCAAACTCATTATTTTAAGCATGATATTATATTAATAAATAAAAAGCTTGTCTTTCCTGTGCTAAATGTTATAACAATAAAATTAAATAATTTAATCAAAAATTTTTATGTGAAGTTAAATTATACATTACTGGCCATTAAAATTGCTACACAAAGAAGGCAACATGCTACAGACGTGAAATTTATACGAAAAGAAGACGGTGCTGTGATATGCAAATGATTAGATTTTCAGCGCATTCAGACAAAGCAGTCGCCAGTAGCGACACCTAAATTGTGTTTGAATGAGGAAATTGTTCAGCCGGTTCCTCATACACAAATTACATTTGAACGTTGTTGCCTGGTGAAATGTTGTTATGATGCCTCGTGTAAGAAGGAGAAATGCGTACCAGCACGTTTCTGACTTTGATAAAAGTCGAATTGTAGCGTACCGGGATAGCGGTTTATCATATCGCAGTATTGCTGCTCGCGTCGGTCGAGATCCAATGATTGTTAGCAGAATATGGAATCGATGGGTTCAGGACGGCAATACGGAACGCCATGCGGTATCTCAACGGCCCCCTATCACTAGCAGCCGAGAAGACAGGCATATTATCCGCATGGCCGTAATGGATCGTGCAACCACGTCACGAGCCGTGAGTCAAGAAACGGGGTCGTTTGGAAGACAACAAGTGTCTGCACGAACAATTCGACGACGTTTGCAGCAGCATGGACTCTCAGCTCGGAGACCATGGCTGCGGCTTCCCTTGACGCTGCGTCATAGACAAGAGCGCCTTCAATGGTGTGATCAACGACGAACCTGGGCACACGAAGGGCGAGACGTCATCTTTTCAGATGAATCCAGGTTCTGTGTACAGCATCATGATAGTCGCATCCGTGTTTGGCGGCATCATGGTGAACGCAGACTAGCAGCATGCATTCGTCATCGTCATACTGGCCCATCACCTGGCGTGATGGTATGGGGTGCCATTGGATACACGTCTCGTTTACCTCTTGTTCGCTTTGATGGTGCTTTGAACAGTACACGTTACATTTCTGGTGTGTTACGACCCGTGGCTCTATCCTTTATTCGAACCCTGCGAAACCCTACGTTTCAGCAGGATAATGCCCGACCGCATGTGCCGGTATTGTACGGACCTTCCTTGATACGGAACATGTTCGGCTGTTGCCCTGGCCAGCACGTTCTCCAGATCTTTCACCAATAGAAAACGTCTGGTCAATTGTTGCCGAGCGACTGGCTCGTCACCAAACGCCAGTCACTATGGTTGATGATCTGTGCTGCATGGGCATCTGTACCTGTACATGCAATCCAATCTCTGTTTGACTCAATCCCCTGGCGTATAACTGCTGTTATTACTGCTAGAGGTGGTTGTTCTGGGTACTGATTTCTCAGGATCTATCCAGCCAAATTTTTTGAAAATTTAATCACTTGTTATTTCTAATATAATATATTTGTTCAATAAATATCATTTTGTTATCTGCATTTCTTCCTGGTGTAACAATTTTAATGGCCAGTAGTGTAGATTCGCTAATAAAGATATTTCAGTATTTCTTAATGGGAAAAATTTTACTTGGAAATTTTCACTGTATGATTAAATAATATTTAGTTGTCTATTTACTCATTTCCTGAAATAAAAAGAATTTGAAGTCAAAGTAAAATATGTATATTTTTATGAGACTGCAAAAATTTATAACAGTTGAAAACATTCTTATTTCTTAAAAAAAACGAATCCTATTTGAGCTAGTGGAATCATATTTCGAGTAAAAAATCACATTTTGCAAAGAATTATTTCCTGAAGAAGATTTAAGGGCTCTTTTAACTATATTATTTAACTTTTTAGTAAAAATGTACTGGATTCATCCACTAAATATGTTTGCAGATTCGATTCCCCTTTCACAAATTCTTCCTACATTTTCCTTTTACCTCAAATATCAGGTTGAAACTTATTTTTAGTAAAATTAATCAATCATATATTAATTGCATAACATATGAGCTTGAGTTTTCTAAAATATGCATAATATATATTTGAATTTATTTTAAAAAATAAAAAAACAATTTAGAATGGTATCCTTTTAATAGATTCACTTGTATTAAATTTTTTCTTCCTTTGTTTAATTATAAAGGAACAAAGATAGTAATTTTACTTAATGGACATACAAGTGATCATTTTTAAAGAAACAAACAAAATTCAGAATTAGAAAAATAAATAAAATTATTTTTTTTTTATCATGTTTCGTACATATTTCGTAATTTCTGAGATGTGATGTTATTTATAACGTAGAACTTGTATAAACTCAATAAGTTGGGTATGAAAAATATGGTATTGATTAACGAGAAAATCATTTAATGCACAGTACGCAATTAATTAATGACGAACAACATTCCAACAGAGATCAAAATATTGGAGAAAACTAACTCTTCGATACTATATGTTCAAGACGCAATCTTCATTTAATAACCACTAATATTAACAAAATATTCAAACAAATGAAATATCCATATTTACTTCAAATAAAGGATGTGGAATTTGATGTTTTCTTTTTCAGACAAGCATGTCGAAATGAGTTGTTTTAAGTACACAAATAATTATTTCAACGAAATCCTTATATTATCCAAAATAATAAATACATATAAGTTAATAATATCGCCATTTGCTAAGATATGAGAAAATCGTCCTTTATTGCTACAACAGGGCAACACGACAAAATTCTTACTTAATTTTGGAAGGATATAGTATATTTCTCAATAGTATTTTCTGTGGCGTAATTGATATATATATATATATATATATATATATATATATATATATATATATA
>JAPDSC010125070.1:720410-762453 GCA_026290005.1 Latrodectus geometricus | reverse complement strand
TATATATATATATATATATATATATATATATATATATATATATATATTTGATAAACTTATTTTTCCTGAATAAATCACACGGACACACTTAAAAAAGTTTGTTTGATTAATGAATCTTATGCTAAGTAGTTAGGTCACGATAGCCTGATTGGTTCGGGCATCGTTCTCGTTACCGGAATGTGATGAGTTCGAATCCCAGCTTATCGATTACTAATGGCGCCTGGGGCACGTAAAATATGTCGTGGTTACAAAGTTCTCCATGTTCCCATTCCAAATTAATACCTCTGAGAATGTTAAGAGTCAGGCCATGGGTCTTCATTGGCTTCCTATCAATAAAATGGAAGATCTAGATCGTGCTGCCATCTATGAGCCAAAGTCGTATTTCTAACCTCGTAAGGGGATGCTCTTTTATAAAAAAAAAAAAAAACGGAAGACGCTCTTTCTGACTTCATTCGCCCAGTTTCTGAAGGGCGTGCTAAGCTTAAAACAACATCATGTTCAAATAGTAAATTTTATAGGAACTTGTGTATTAGGCACTAAATACACAATATTTATGTAACTGAATATTGTTTTGTGAACGCTAATCCTGAGGTGTGTTAGGATCAACATTCTTGGTACCCGATACCTAGAGTTCTTTAATTGATTCCTTTCAACTTTGAAATAAATATTTGATGAAAATAATAATATAATAAAATACAGATTTTAATTAATAATAAATAGGTAATTAATAATAATTTATAAAAAATTTTTCAATTTGATAACTATATCATTTATCGAAGAATTAAGAACACTAGATAAAAACGTTTGTTTTAACTGATAAAAATGATTTAAGTTCTTTACAGATAAAAAATATTTATGGCTGCTCATCAAGATCACATTTTTTACTTTTATTGGCGTCATGAAATTTATTTATTTATCACACACACTTATAAAAACTCATCATATATTTAATTTATGCTACAGTTAAATTTCACAAAATTTAAAATTTTGCTTATTTAAATATTTTGGTATCCTTTAGGAAGAAATATTTCTTATTTATCTTATATATTTAAATTATAACAAAATTTAAATATAATAAAAGGTCTATAAATCTAACAAAATTTAAATATAGACCTTTTTATTGTTATATTAAACTTGCGACTAATTTTTAATCCCTATTTAAGCAATATTTATGCATTGTAAGGAATTAATGTCAAAATTCTTGAAACAATTGCTTTTTAGAGAAGATTTTGTAAATTAAATGAATAGCATTTCATGAAACTACATACTTTTGCATCAAAATTTATGCACTAGAAAATGGATTGACCTTAAGAGAAGCTATTTATAACAAAGCATCATGAATAAATTTAAAATACATAAAGGTATGGAAATTATTATAATACATTCTTAAGTAAGTATAAAAACATTATCTAAATAAAGAAAATCTGTTAAAACTAAAACTCCTTTAAATTTGTTCCTGAATTTCTCTTTTAAACTTTTTGTATGAAAATTATTCTGTGATACCATTACATTTTTTATAATTAAAACATATTATAAAAAATACAAGTATAACTTATAAACTTAGTTTCTTATAAAAATACCATTTCACTCCACCATATGTCGTAAAAATTCCGTCATAATATTTACTTTAATTAATAAAACTAAAAAATAGTTTTAAAAATTGGAATAATTTGCTTAATTATTAATTTTGGTTCTCAATTAATTTCTAAACATCTCGTTTATCCCTTAGTATTTTTACCATTACATATTTTATCATTCATATTTTCTTATAATGATACAAAATTTCGAATGAAACATTAATAAAATATATGATGTTATTTCAACTTAATTGAAATATTTTCAAACTCAAATCAGAGAATTTGTATAGTAAGCTATTTATTAAAGAAATATAAAAGTTTACATAAGAATAATCAATTTATTACATTTCAATTAAATGTAATAAGTACCTATAAATCATATTTAAGTAAGATAATCTAAGCAATGCATCAAAAATATGACATTTATATTCTTATTGAAACATACGTTACTATGTGCTTCAATTATAATCCAATTTTTAACAACAAAATTACATTACTTTAATGGAATGTTTTGCACAGGTTGATGATATACAAAATACTGTAAACTATTTATATTATGTGGGAATGCTAATATTATTACTAATCATTATTGAAACGCAAATGTATTTACTTTTAAATAAACATCTATAAATTAAAATGAACTGTGTGTCATATATTTTGTTATGTTTAAAATTCTTAAAATTTAAATATATTTATTAATTAAATATATGTAGCATTTTAATTATTATCAAGTTATGTTACTTCAAACACGTTTTATTTATTTTTATCAAAACAAGGGAATCGGAATTCGATGCATAAAAAAGCAACGAAACTGCAAAAATATATCCTTTTTATTTGATAATATATTACCATGAAAAACAACTTTGATTTTAGAAGTATTTTAAATGCTTAGGTACAACATTTTTACAACGAAATTCTGCTGCAAATGGAATTTTTTTGAATTAACGAAAAAATGTTTAACCTTATACATTAATATTATAAATGAACTATTTATAATTCAATAGTTAAAATAAATTCCTGCTGGTTAATTACAAAATAAATTCCCCCTGAGTTGCTTTAAATACCATAGGTTCTTAAATATTCGATCTCTAAATTAAGA
The DNA here is from genome assembly GCA_026290005.1 of Latrodectus geometricus. Lineage (NCBI taxonomy): Eukaryota > Metazoa > Arthropoda > Arachnida > Araneae > Theridiidae > Latrodectus > Latrodectus geometricus. The sequence goes on along the minus strand of JAPDSC010125070.1, from coordinate 759,777 downwards.
AACAATTTTCGGAAAAGAATTACATATGTGTCTGACGATCATTATTTTCTTCTTTTTCGAATCGAAATGCAATTTTGCAATATTTTAGACTGTTTCAAAAAATTTTAAAATAGCATAAGCCTGAGAGCACAATGAATGTTCAAGAATTTCTTCAAAGCCAAGGAATGCGAAATATTTTATGCATTTCTCTTACTAGAGCTGATTATATTGGTTGAAAAACATGCAACTTTGATCATCGATCACTGTAGATTTATTCTTTTAACAGATCACTCTTGACAGTAATAGATGAAGTATTTGTTCTGAATGGAAGCTGATATAAGATTTAATCAATCAAACACTTCTGGAAAAAGTAGTAATACTAATGGCTGAGTTGCAAAATGAACAGATATTTTTTTTTGGATGACCATATTGATTTCTAAATCTTTCACAAGTTCATATTGCATCGGAAGGTGCAGTGCGGTATATTATTTTAAAGTGTTTGAAAACAATATATAGTTAATTTAATGAAAAAGTTATTATTTGAATATAATTTAATAATTAAATCTTGTTAAGATAAGTTTTCAATGGTCAGGTTCATCAATATATATTTTAACGTTCATGATTATGTAAAGATGCCCAGTGGTACATTTCAATTGATTTGCGCATATTTAAAACAATTTAGTCACAGTATGTTTGTTGAAAATGTCTACAATGTCAAGAAGGCAATGGGCCTTATACCTAAATAAAACGCTCATTCATTGAGGCTAAGATACGTCAAGTAAGTCATGGGTTTAATACCATCAAAGAAAAATGATACTCATAAGAATAGAGGGCCCAATTGGAGACCCTTTCCCTCGGGCCGAATTATGAAGACACTCATTCTAGTACTCCTTATTATATGATGAACAGAAACTATAAGATTATCTTCAGTTCATTCAGCATTGCTCTTATGAAAATATAATAACATATCCAACTACCAATGTAATGAACAAAAAAGTCTATTTAGAATGTTTGTTTTCACTAATTTTTTAATCTAAAATCTTTTTTGAAGCATTTATCTTGACTGAAATCATGAAATAAGGTGACTTACACAATCTTTTGCGTGGGAAGAAAAGATTCGGAAGAAGAAATGAAATCTCCAATATCATTTCATTGTAATGCGTATTTTTATACAACAATTTTATAGGTTTTTCATATTCCCTTAAATTATTTATTAGAAATTTTTAACATTTTCTCTCAAAAAGTGAGATTAAATCATCAATATTTTATCAGCATTATGAAATTTCGCAAAAACTTAGTAATAAGAAGCAACTGTATTTAATTTTCTCCTATCAGATTTCTTATAAGTCAAATAAATAGCTCATGTTTTTATTTTGAGAGACTGTTATATAATAGATATTAAAGTCATAATCTGTAAAACAATTATCGGGTGAATTAAGAAATTAATTAAAATATGGAAGCATAACACATTTTTATTGATAAATACTTCTAATTATTCTGCAATAAATGTTTCCTTCCTTTTATTTTTGATTGTATTTAAGACTTTTATGATTGTATTTAATTAGAAAAAATACTTTTTGAAAAAGTTTTGTATTTTCAGTTTATGCAATTTATTAGTAAAATGCAATTACTATATAATAACAAAGATACATTCATCAAGTTCATGCATATTCATCGAATTTTCAATAGTTAGATTAATCTATCACATTTTTCCAATTTTCAATATAATTGTATACCTATGCTTTTTTATGCATCTAAGACAATGTAATAAAAGACTATAACGTATGCCAGTACTTGAATCACTTTAGTTTAAGAGATTCCTTTATTTATATCAATTAAATTCATATACTTGTATGAAATATCAAAATATATATATAATATATAATATTATATAATATTATATATATATATATATATATATATATATATATATATATATATATATATATATATATATAATTTATTCTTTTCTAATGAATTTAAAAATTTTGTTTACTATTGTTGCTTTTATATATAATAATTATTATAAAAGGTATTTAAGCGAAATATTTCAGCTGATTTCTTTCTTTGTATAATTTTATTTGTTATAAAAAAAATTCGAATTTTTTTAAAGTTGTTTCATTCAAATAGAAAACATGTCTAAAGAAGGCACTATAACAGTTGTTTTCGGTAAATAATTACGACTGCTTAATAAAATGTAATACTTGTATATATTTAACTATAGTAGATATTTCCAAAGTTATCATTTTCTTCTTATTCTAAAAGGTTTTTTAACACCATATTAATAAAAATGTGTAACAATAAATTGAATATTACTGAAACAATTTTTAAGAAATCATCAAAATTATGAAAATATTGAGAAGAACAAAGTAAAAGACAATAAATTCGTCCAAATTGAGCGTTATTCTATTATTATGTTTTTAAATATAATTTCTTTCCTTAAAATTTTTAGTTAAAGAATTAAGCTGTAGAAAAATTATATTAATATTTTTATACAATACTGTACAGAAGAAATTTTAAGAGAATAAAACTATTTTCACTGACAAGTGAAAGTACATTTTATTTGCAAAGTCACAAACAAAATATACAAAATCTTCGCTATCCTTCACTCAAGATGTTTATCAAACTTCAAATTTTTTTCGCTTCCTGAATCAATCATACATAGAAATAGTTTTATTCCTATGCAATCCCATATTGTTTTTGATTTTATCATTTTATTCATTTGTGAATAAACAATATTAATTTTGATGCGTAATAAAATAGAATATCATTGAAGTGTTGATTTTATTCATTGTTTCATTTCAAAATAAAATTATTCTTAAATACTACTTTTGGTAAGATGATGAAATAATATTTAATAGCAAAGATAAATTTCTTCTTTAATGGAAAATGTCTTTAAAAAATAAAATATTTTATTATATTTGATGCGGATAATAGAAAGTATTATTTTTTTGCTTATTCAATCACTCTTTACAGTCATGATTTTCATGACGGTATCAAAACAAAACATAATCATTAATTTTTTATTTCCTTAAAACAAATAAAGACTTTCAATATTTTGAGTAATCTTAAACCTCAACAGTAGTTTTATTGGTTATTTTCTTAACCGGATATATTTAATCAAAATGCTTCTTATCCTACACCCATCTTCGGCATCTCTTCTATTAGATGACGAACAGTCGCATAAAACTATGATCAAGCATAAAAAGACCTAACATTAGCGTCCGTAAATTTATCGTTCAAAAGTTCTGAAACAATGTGCCTGAGGTTGTCACCATCCCTGTTTCTCTGGTAGCACAGAGGGCAACAAGTCGAATCCTTGATTTCAAGCAGATGTGAATGTTTTTGAAAATAATTATGCTCAGTAAACAAACGAAAGCTGCAATTGATAAAGACAGGGATTCAACTATTTTTGTTGAGCCTCTTATCCACTGCTGCATCACTATACAAGGAGGTTATATCATCGTTTAATTTATAAATACTTCTTTTGATGTTACACAGAAAAAGTCAGAGGTAATCCGTTTTAGCAGATATACCAACCAGCTTGTTTCCAAAAATGCCACAAATGAAATATCAATGTCAATCAAAATATCAAAGAATTTTTAAATTATAGTATTATCATATATTAATTTAAACTAATTATATTATAACATAAATAATTGAATACATATATATTTAAGTAAATAAATATTGATAAATGAACTTAAAAGGATTAAAAAACTAATTAACTTGATTGTAGACATTGTAGAAGAAACTATATTTAATACGTTAAATAAGAAAGAATAAAGCAATTACTTAACTTCAAAACAAAAGGAATAATGGGCAACTATTTTTCAAAACATTTAGAAAAGAAGCAAAAAGTCCATAAATCATTGAATGCGTTGAAATGACGAGTTGAGCAGATTTTCATTCTAAAATATTTCACTTTAAAAAAAATAGAACTGAATATTGTATTTTCTATGAGTATTTTCTTTTTCTCGATAATCAATATAGGTCAATTCTTTTTTAAATTCTCTTGATGCATTGAATATTGATTTGATTTAAGTAGGTTGTATTTTTCCAAATATAGAATTATTTAGACTTGATTCATAATAAAAGCTCTTAAAATTCATATTTTATTTCAAAGTCTAAGAACTTACACTAGCTAAATCAAACATGTTAGTATATACACAATTTATTATATAAAATATTGATTTTCTCTCGGGGAAAATTATTTGAATTTATTTAAAAACAGCTGAAATATTTATATTTATTTTCAATAACATTAATTAACGAAATTTGGAATTATTTTTTAAAAATTTGTCGATAAAATTTTTGAAAGTCGAATTGAATCATAATTACTAATGAATATAAAACCAAATTAAAAGTTTTCCACACAAAAATTTCTTTAATGATAATCAATTTTACTTTAATCTCACTAGAATACAAAACTTTCAAACATTTCTTTTACTTGTTGCTGGATCGTCATTTGATCATATTTACATCATATTTGTTTTTAGGTTTTGGCAACAAGATATTTTCTTCTTTTCCATGTTAAAATCAATAACAGTTTTCATATATGAAGAACATTTTACCAATTGAGTTTTTTTATTGTTCAATTAGTTTTTTATATATTTTTTCTATTTTGTTTTATATAGTATATTCTGTTTAATATTTAAAAATAATGAAAAAATAAAAGAAAAACTTGTTGTATTTTTTCATCTTAAAGTTTTCCTGAGAGTGTGTGGCCCAAAACATTTTCTGACTATAAACTGTTAGAAGAAATTTTATTTATTTAATAATAAAAAGTGTAATAAAGAGCACGCATTAAGAGTGATAATACGTGAAGAAAAATATTTTTTCAACAAAATGAAGAAATAATTTAATTTTAATAATGAAAGTCGAGAAATGACTCAAGTTTTAAATTTTAACTAGGGACACAGAATGTATTTGCTTAAAACACAAAAATATTAAAAAAAGTATTTCATCCCTCCTTGTTCTGTTTATGAAAGAAATAATCACACTAAAAACAAGAAAACCACTATTCATAACGATTTGGATGAAATTTAATATAATTTAAGGAATTTATGAAGCAAAATATAAAAACATTTAACCTACAAATTCTAATTAAAATGTTAAAAGTGCTTAATATTAAATAATTTAGATTTGTTTTGTTTGAATTATCACATATTAACTCTATCTTATGAAATTTTAAAGTTGTATATATATTTTTAGAATCATTCAATTTTTTAAGCATTTATGTGTTTCAGATTCAAAATTTAATGAATTTTTAACGAAATAGGTAGAATCGCTGGGGTAAGATTCCTGTAAGCTTTACAGCCGTATAATGAAATAAATGAAAACCATAAGTTGATAAATTTCGACTTCAATTAGCTGGTATCGTTATACAACCAAAACTTGCTCAAATTTTTTTGTTGACTGAGTCAACAGTTCTCTGATGTAACACTATAATTGCATCTGAAATGGACGGTGTGGCCGATTCCGTGACTGCATTAGTGTCAGAGCCAGACGTAATCAAGTTTGTTCGTGTTGGAGTCATGTACTGCAGGGAAACATAACACGGAAGCATTACTGAAGATCTTCCATATACTTAGTCGACAATCTATAAAGATAGCTTGATTATATAAAGCTTGCGAGACCTGCTCGCTCAGTGGAAATAACAAGGTGGAGTCGATTTTGACTTGGCGGGAGCTTGCATACACTTCATTCAATCGACACGTGGAGTCCTATTCAAAAGTAAGGCGTCCTTAACTTTGACAAAGGTCATATTAAGACGTAATATGATTTTATGCCTGCTTTCATAATGAAAACTAAAATCTGTTCAAACATGCATGAAAAGAAATTGATCTCAAGTATATGCAGACTAATACACGCTCTGCAAATTTTGATCAAATATCAGTCCTTATATGAAAAATCTTAAGACTTTTCTATAACGTTTTTACTAAAGTTTAGAAGGTGTTTGATAGTAAATTAATGTTACACAATAATAAAAAATAGATTATATTACAGAAAGAATATGATAAGCTATAACTTACATTACAGAAAAAAATCGAATAATTCGTCAGTAATATATATAAATAGTCCAATATTTTCTGAAAATTAAACAGACATCGGAAATGAGTTAACTATATTTTTAATAATGTTAACATCTCTGTAAAAATATTTATACGATTCCTCCAAATTTCTCATTTTGATAGATATTAAATTTGGGGAAAATTTGATTGTGAAGTACAATTTAGAAAAAAATTGCAGTCAAGTAATTATAAAAATCTGTTGAAATACGCATGGCTGCATTTTTCATTCAACGCATGACTTATAATAAAAAAAAATTATTATTATTGTTACATAAGGAAAACAACGTAATCGGAATAATAAGATCTTTACAACGATACATTTTTAAAAGTACATTTAAAATTATCCAAAAATAAAAACTAAACAGCTGATCAAGAATTAGTGGTAGACAGCATAATGTAAAGCATTAAATTTTAGGTTCGTTCCCAACCATTGCTGAACAACGTTATATGGAATTGGCACGCAGAGCTAACGAGGAAGGTGCTTGAGAATTTTCACCGATTTGATAAACAGCTCACCATACATGAAACGTTCTGCTTGAAGACAGTAGATGTGTGATCAATATTAAAATGCCTTTCAACGGCTTCAGACATTTTAAAATGTTAATCAATTACACACATACAAAATTTATAAGTATACAAAATATGTAAGTATCGCAGCGCAAGTGCAACATAAATCAAATCACCCTAAAATCTAAACTCGAAAATTATTTAAAATTACAAAAACAAAAGATATAATACAACAATAATATTTACAAAAAGTGATTTATAATATGCATAAATTTAGATGAAATAAGATGAAAATATTAAAGTATCAACACGGCCAGCTTCATCGGGAGGTATTGACCACATTTGGCACAAAGTATGGCTTTTCTGCAATGATTAAAGACTAATGTCTAAATTTATCCAATACACCACAAAGCCACAAAGAAAAGTTTAAAACTAAAAAAATAAAAATAAAGTTAAAAATTAAAAAATACCAAAACGAAACAAAACTTTCTTTTTTGGAAGTTCTAATTCTTTGACACCCCCTGATAAAGCTCTGGCCATGTCGGTACTTAAATATTTTCATTTTCATCTAAATTTATTCAATTTATTCATATTGTAAGTTTCACATCATATATACTATTTTCGTATTACATCTTTGCTTTTGCAATTTTAAATAATATTCGATTATTTATATATATATATATATATATATATAATCGAAAATTATCTTCAAATATATATAATATATATTTGCATATATATTTATTTTAATATTTTAAAAATCTTTTTTTTTGATGAAAATCCTTTTAAAAAAAATTTTAAAAATACATCTTCAAGTGTAAAATACTTTCAAAGTAAAATTACAATTGTAGGTTGGGGTATTCTTACATTATACATAAAACAAAGCAAGCCTAAATTTTGTTTTCATGATAATTGGAGAAAATATTTTTTAAAAGATAATTGAGGGGACTTTTTTATGTAAGAAAATAAAGTGGAAGTTTTCTTGATTTTTCTGTGGTTTATAAATCACAGAGAAAGTAGTTTTGAATATTTTTATAAAGATATAATATTAAAAAATGAAGTTAGAGACTTTTGTAACAATAGCATTCTGATTTTTATCTTCAATAAAGAAATGGCAATAAGCGTACATTTTTGAGTTAACAAATTATAAGTAAAAAATGGAAATAAGTAAACATTTAAATACTCTTTTTTTAGAAATGAAACAAGAGAATATAACTATTTTGATTTTTCTTTATAGCAAAGCAATTATGTTAATTACTAACTCATAACATATATTTGATACTAATATATTTTCCACAATTAAAGTGAAAATAGATATTTATCTTTTTTAATAAATGGCTCAAATGAGGTAATCCTTTTTTTTAATAAATTAATTTGCTTCGTTTGGATATTTTTTATTGATCAAAATAAAAAAGACAGGTGATCCCAATAAATAGGCGATGATATTTTACAAATTTAAAGAATATCATTATTAAAGACGTGAGTTCTTTAATAATAATACGCCATGTTATTATTTAAAACTAAATATATTTCATGTATATTGAAAACAATTTTATATTAAAAGGTGTAACAAATAAGTAAATTGATAAGGATTGAAAGCGCTAATGGAACTGTGTGCGTACAATTGATTCCTATGCCCCTCTCCATGAAAATAAACTCTTCTCAAAAATGAATTATTGAAATAAATCACATTTAAAGTGAATTGATATATTTCTTTTTATAATAATAAGAAATATTATGTTACTTTTATTACATTTTAGATATGACACAGAATTACGATAAATATTTTGTTTAATTAGGTAAATTATAGGAATGTGTTTAAAAAATATTCAGTATAGATTAGATGTACAGAAAATCAATTCAGAATGAGAGAAATTCTTATATGAGAGACAATGTTTACAGAACTGTTAAAGAAAACTAACAAAATCTGTTTTTCCTCTTGTATGTTATTCAAACACTTTATGAGCAATAAGACAGAAAAGAAAATTAGAAGCAATACTGTATATGAACAGGTTCTTAAAAATTTTATAAATTTCTAATTTTTAAATCTTATTTACTATTGCTTACGACTTCTATTAAAAATTTTCCAATATCATATTTTTAGGAACAATTACGTTTTACTATATGTAATAGTCATATATCTATTTTTAAGGAAATTACTTAAGCTATACTTTAAAGCTATAATTATATTTATAATATTTAAATAAAATGATGATATTAATGCTTTTACAAATGCTGTTTGAAAAATTTGATATTTTGTAAAATAATCATCTCCATTGTTTGAGTGAATAAGTAATAGAGATAAAAGTACTGAATTTTCTTTTCCTTATAATTAACAACATTCATTTTTCAATTTTTAGAAAAAAACATAAAAGACAAGTTTAAAAAACATACATTTAAAGGTAAGTTTTATTGCTTCTAAAGTATACAGATGTCTTTAAATCAATTAAACTACCTTAGATTTATAAAAATACTTCATTAGTATAATTTAAGATTTCCCTTGGCTTGTATACAATTTCCATTCGCATAGAAATTGATTCACACAAGTGCTTATTGATGTTAGATGAATATTGTACCATTTTTCATGAAAGTTCTGGAAGGGATGTCAGTGAAGTTTCTTATCGAATGCTCAAAAATAGAACATCATATTTTTGATATCAAAAATAATAACATATAGTTGGGTGACCAAGTTAGATGTATAATAAGAAGTCTGATGGCTTACATATTTGAAAGTAAAAAAACAAAAATGCATATTTCAAAATGTCCTGACTTTTGTATTTTGAGTAACTAGCATACTGAAAGCACAAATTAATACATCCCCGCAAAATAACTTTAAATTGCTGCACTTTTAGTCCTAAAGAAAAAATGTGTTATCTTCGTTTCATCTCTTCTCGACAGAGCAAATACAAATCTTCATATATTATTATCATAAATTGCTCTTTTGCTGCTTTTGATAATCTTAGAATGAATTTTATATCTTAATTTCATATTTTATTAAAAATTCAAGATACAAAATCCTTAATGATTAAAAACCAAACATTTAAATTTTTTGATAAATGCTTAACAATTTTCTTTTATTTCTTCTCAAGTATGTAAGTCGTAACATTTGTAACTTTTACTGTTAAATAGACAATATTCTTAAAGTTCTACTATTTTTCTAAAATTAAGATTTAAATGATGTACTAGATTATATTACCCAAGAAAGCTTAACAATTTTTCAATTTCAATATTAGAAAATATATTTCCAATGAATTTAAATTATATGCTAAATTAAAAGTTCATTATTTCATGTTAGAATTTTCCTGCATCACACTGAAACTTTAAAAGAAAAGGCAGTAATTATAATCATTTGAAAATTCTGGAAGAACATGGTTTTATAACCTAAGATTTGTGTTAATATATTATAAAGGAAAATGTATATATATTTTTAAAAAAACATATAATCATTGGCATATAATATATTATTAAGTAATACAGAATTTCTAAATGTAAAAAAATTTGTATTTTATAAACATATACGATCTTTGATGTCATTATAATATTTATACCTAGTTAGAAATGTAGTCTCATACACATTTATTGAAATGATTCTCAAGTAAAAGTTTCCTTAACCAAATGTAATTTTTCAAAAACAAGAGATTTTAAATGGTAATTCTTATAAAACACTTTTAAATGAAAAAAGCAATAAAAAAAACATCATTTGTTAGTCATATAAATCCGTACAAAATTTACTCTAGTTTAAAGCAATCATCTTAAGAAAAATTAGTAATAATAAATGATACAATGTTAATAATAAATGATTGTGTGTGAGTTTAAATATCATGTTCCATAGATCGTTATAAAAATATTTGACATACAAGTAATCAATTATGTCTAAATTATTTTAGCATTCATTTGATCATAACTTTAAGAGCATTTTTCTCACTTAAGTACTGATTTTATCATTGCGTTTACTAATAAGTTGTCAACAAAGAACATTGTTCTTTGCTTAGAACTATTTGAAGTTCTTTGCAGCGCATTTGATGAAATGTTTTATGCTGAGATTTTATCATATATGAATCTTTTAGCGATGTCCTTATATTTATGTCTTAAAAAATTTCTTGGAAAAGCTCATGTATTTGATAAACATTTTGATCTTGAAATTACAAAAACTATTATTCTTTTTAATTTTTTTCTTGCATTAAAATCTTTTCATTTGATTCATTGAAGTATATTTAATTGAGTTTTTTTTTGTATAGATCATTTTCTAACAAACCTAATTTTTTTTTCAAAATTCATATTACTGTTTTTCTTTATACATATAAAAATATTTAATATCTATTCACTTCCTTACAAAAATAAAAATTGTGTTAATGAAATTTCAATATGTCATCCTTCAAGAAAACATCAAACTTTTGACAACATAAACGTGATTGACGACTTAAGTAAGATACTTACTTCTTTTTAAATAAATTAACTATATAAATTCCATATTTACTACTACATATTTTTATAAACGAAAGTTAGTCTTGCTTGCATCAAGGTAGGAAGGTGTTCCTGGATGGAACGGACGTCAGGTGTTTAATCCTGGTGTAAAAATCATTCCACATATGAAGGCATGCGGGGCTTCTATTTTTGGTGCCTCTGTTTAATTGAAGTTGCTCGCTTCAAAAGACACCAGATCTTAAGGTCTCCCCTGACCATATTCTCAAGTGCTTGGATTTTACAAAATTTTAGAGTTCCCATACCTGTTTCTAGATACATTAAAAATTTTCGGTTTTATGGAGATGGTGGTTAGAAATTTTTGGTTTTATGTAGCAACGCTACACCATCTAGGTTTAGTAACAACAACATAAATAAAAACTAGTTCATTAGGAAAAATATGTTTCAATATCTGAAATTAATTAATTAAAAAAGTTTTCACGATGATATTCCGTAGCTTTAGTCTAAACTTCTTTGATTCAATATAAATTAATAAGTAGAAAAATTTTCACATTTTTTATATAATTGAAACATTAAATGCATACTTGCTTATAATTTTATACATGAATATCCAATAATTTCTTTTTATTATGCTTTAAAAACACAAAAAATTATCCAATTTTATGTCATTAATGAAATTTTTAAAAAACTTAAATTTCTGATAAGAATAAATCATTTTAGTATTATGTTATTATCTAATTAATAAATAATTAATATATTTTAAAGCATTTAAATATATTCCAATGTTACTTTTATTTGGAATCTATTTAACTTGTTTTTCCTTTCCAAATTTAAGCAAGTTTTTCTGAAATTTTATTTTACTAGAATTCTTTTAAATGTTTTCATCTAAAATTCTTTGGAATGTCAATAAAATCAATCTCACATAATAGACGTCTGCCTTCAACTCGTCTCTTCAATTCTTTACTTTTAGGGATGTCTTATCCTTATTCCATTTGACATGAATAAACAAAGTTGAAATTGTACTGCCATCTATGGCAATAAAAATAGACCGAAGAAGCAAACGAGCTATCCGGAACAACTGATAATCCGGATGATAATTTACAAAGGCTGTACTGAATATCAAGAGTTCTTAAATACTTTTATTTCTTAAATATTTCACGCAAAAGCACATTCCTTATAATTTCTTTTATGTGATCGATCTTTTCTAACGATAAGCTTTAAATAAATCATAACATATTTTTAGTTTATGTCCATGTTATTGAAATGGACTTGATTCATATAAACTATGGAAATGCTTTAAACATTTACGTGTTTTAACATTAATTGTGCTTTAACATTAATTTTTCTAGCACTTATTTATTAGAAATTAAGTTAAGTACTAGATATTATTAAATATCTAGTAAGTAATGACAGAAATAGATAAAAATAAATAACACAAATAACAGAAATAGATAAAAATATTTTCTCAATAAAATATAGATCTTTATTAAAATATTCATCAATAACCAACACCTGCCTAGTTATTAACATATTTATTAATAAATATTTATAACTTTAAATTTTACAGAAAGAAATTGTTTCCAAGTGACAATAATTTTAGTCAATGTTATAACATTAGTTTTCCTAATACTTATTATATATTAAAAACTCAGTACTAGAAAAAGTAACAAAAATAGATAAAAAAAATATTTTTAAAAACTAACCTTGTCATTAAATTTAATGCCAATAATGATAATGATTTTTATTTCCTAATATTTTTCAACTGTAATTAAATCATTGTTTAATATTCATCAGTAGTCGACCTTGATTAGTTTTCAACATACTTACATTACTTTGAATTTTACGGAAAGAAACTGTGTGTGTGTGTGTGTGTGCGCGTGCGTGCGTGCGTGCGTGCGTGCGTGCGTGCGTGCACGCTCTTGATTTAAACGCAATAAAAGAATATTTTTAAGACGTTCATCGTCCCACACAATCGATTTCCTTAAGCTAACATTCATCGTATTCGCTTGCCATTCACATGATTTCAAAATAGCCGAATTTTAGAATCTTCTCTATGTTAGTTTATTTTTTCTATTTAAAAATATTTTTACTTTTAAAAGTTCGAGTATTTGACAATCTGTCAATTTTTCATAGCATCATAAATTCATATTTATATAAAAGATTTTAAATATTTTTGACTCCAAAGATTTTTCCCATCGCTTATTCAACTTAGATTTCAAGCATATAACGATGCAATATTAACGATGCATTAATAATGGCTGTTGTAATTAAGTTAAATATTTAACAAAAATGAGAAGAAAAATCTCATTTATAACTAATGATTGGTTGTTTTTTGAAAAGTAATCTGGTGTTCTATAATTTAGGCTTGATTTTTTTTTATTTCGTTTTAATGCTTCAATTATAATAGTTCCTAAATCAATATCCCTTACTCATGTTTCAAAAATCTTAAAATAGCGTTTTAATCTGCATTAAAATTTAGCGAAGCAGTAGATTAAACAACATTTTACTATTTTTAAGTTTCTCCACCTTCTTCATTTTTAGAGAATTTAAAAAAATATAATAGTTTTTCTAACTTCTTGTAATAATAAATTTTGTCCTTTCACACAATTAGCTACAACACTTGGATTAATTTTTTATTTTGTTACAGGAATTCTTTGATAAAACTATTTTCACACAAACATTTTTTTTGCTTTATGGTAATAAAATTTTTTAATTATTTGAACTGCTTTTATCTGAATTAAACAAGACTTGAAAATAACATTTTTCGAATGATCAAAGCTTAATACAAAAATATATTTTCAGAAGTGCAGATTCTGCATATAAAATATTATTGATAATTTACATAAAATGTGTTTTAACGTAAAATATCTAAATTTTTAAGCTTGTGAAGTACGCGTATTGTAAGTGTGTGAAGCTTTTTGAAGAATGAAAATTTTTAATTCCAAATTATTTTTCTTATATAAATATTTGACTCTTTATTGTCATGTTGATTTTATTTCCGCGTGGATATTTATTAACAGTTAAAATAAATTACTTTTGAAAAACAAAAATAGTCATATTTCTTTACAATATGTGAAAAACGTACAACTTCTTAAAATGAAATAATATATAAATTATTTAATAAGTTGACATTTTTTTGTAAACTATGAAAAGAAATTAAACAATAAGACTTGACATTTCAACTTAATTGTGATTATTTCAAAATAACTAATTCTCATAGAAATATTATTATTTTTTTCCAATTTGAAAATGTTGAAACAAGCTTTTATTATGCAAAAACAAACGTGATATTTTTGTTTATTTTAATAATTTGATAGTAAAATGAGAATAAGCTAACTTTAGTACATATTTGAATTGCTTTAATAAAATTTAAAGTTTTTACTAAATTTTAGCTTATTCTATGGTTATTTTTTATGTTAAAGAACCAAAGAATGCTGTCAGAAGGTACATCATAAAAACATTCCTTTCAAACTAAGTAAAAGAATCTTAACTCTTTTGTTTTAATTAAATAAAGCATTTGGTTTCATTGCAAATTTTCAAATAAAACTTCATATCAGTCATTTTGGAATAAAACGTATCAACAAAACATCCAATGCAACAATCAACAATAAAACATTTTGTAACAATAATGTTCTTCTCGTCTTTCACATCTCATTAAAGAAAATTTGTGAAATATAATACCAGATGATTAGAAATTTCACTTTCTTTGATGCTTTTTCACGTCATAACAAATTATTTCAATTTGTCAGTACAAAGAAATGACGAAGGAGTATCCCTGAAAATAAATAGAAAGAAATGTGTTCACATTGACTTCTTTCTTGTCTCTATAACCAAATAAATAATTGAAAAAAAAATAATGAGTTATTCGACCAGAGTGTATTGTATTATTTAGACTATATAAATTAAAAAATAGCATTTATAAAATGACTTCCTAAAAATGTTTATTTTTTTGATTCTAATAAAGATTAGTGTTTTTTTTTTTTTTTTTTTTTTTTTTTCAATTGCTAAACAGAAAATACTTTTGGTAAAAACTTTATACTTTACAGAAAGTGGGGTTTTTTTCTAAAATTTTGTACGAAATCGATTAAATATGAAAGAACATTAATCATTGGATAAAGACTGCACTAAATAAAATATTTCCTTAAGAATATTATACTTAAATTAATTGTAGCACATAGCTCTTTATTCATCTCTCATCAAAAGCTTAAAAAACATATATTCCTTCGTACATAAACTTGAACTATAAAACCTTTGTGTTGCTACGCAACGGATAAGAAATTACACCATTTGGTTTTATTTATTCAAACTATATATTGGTACACGAAAATTTCACCTCTACTTGAATTATGAATTACTTTCATAGAGGTGCTTATATTATTAGTAGGCTTCCATTTTCAAATGACCCAAGTTCACATTTTCAGTTGAGTTGAAATAATAAATTTACTCTCAAAAGAAGTTAGTAAATTAGAAATAAGAAAAGCGTTTTATATATTAAAAATATTAGTCGATATTGGATATCAAAATATCATAATTAATTAGCAGTGCGAAATATTCAACTTACATATATTTATTTTAATTTAAGTTAATTATTTTATTTTTACTTATATATATTTTAATTAGCCATCACTTCTAGTTAATTACTGGCTGACCAGTAAATTACATTTCTATTTAAATTAATAGCACTTATCAGAAATGTCCAAAACAATGAATTAAAAAGAAAGTCCAAAAAAGTAACTAATATATTAATAATTGTTCATAAGTTATGCACTCATAAATGTACTAAATTAAATGCTTTATTATTAGTTGACAGTCCAGACCCGTTAATGTGGCAGCACAGTGCAGTTTCATGTACATAAGAGTTTGGAAAATACTACAGTCGTTGGTGTAATGCAGAAAAGGATCCGACGCCAATCACCACTGGTCAATGGCGAAAGCATTTCAGAAATGTTTCTTAACTTTTTGATGGTCACCGTAATAACGGTGCATGGCAAAATTGGGACAAAAAAAAGAACGTGATAAATGGGGTGCACCACGGATCATTATGATGACAGAAGTGAACTATGGGTGCAGAGATGCATTCTGATGAATGGAAGTGCTACCGTTGAGCAACTGATACCCCCAAACTACTGATCAGCGAACGTTGCTGGAAATTTTCTGGGTTTCTGTTCATCGGTGACGAAGGCGGGAGATTGCACTCAAATACAGCACGTCCACTAAAAAGTGACGTTTTACGATGAATCACGTTTTATGATCAGATGGTGTATACGACGCGAAACCTCTGAAAGCAAATACCCTGTAATCATTGCCGTGAGCAATGTGGACTGGAGAAAGTTTTCGTGGCTTTCTTTGTGGATCAATACATTTGTGCATTTGTTTTTCTCAGATGATGGAATCTACTAGTAGAACAATACGAAGTGTCTTAGAGCTTGCAGTATATGTGCGTCGTGCGAAGAGCACTAGGTTGAGTATATCGTCCAGAAACATCACCTGATTTAAACCCAATCGAGAGTCTGTGGAACCATCTCGATCGGTTTGTTTGTGGCATGGATTCTCACTCACGCAATCTCGGCAGTGAATCTGGCATTGCTGAACATCCCTGTGAATACCTTCAGGAACTTAATTGATTTTTTTTCCTGTAGATCTCACAACAGTCCGCATCGCGAAGAGTGGTTATTTTGGCTTTTGACACGTGATCATATTAATGTGATTGAACTTTGTATAAATAACACAAAATGTACATTAAGCAGTCACTTAATTCAAACACAAATTACTCTTTCTGAAATTCTATAATGAAAATTATTATAAACTGTAATTAAATTCATTTTCTGCCACTAAAATGACAGATGAACAACATGCTTTTCAATTTTTGTAATTTTTACATTTATAAATTTTTATGATATTTGTAAAAATTATGAAAATTAGATATAGAAGAAGTAATGGTAGTTTCATAAGGAGAGGCGTTATTCTTGTATTTTGGTGTTAAAGTGCTTATACCAAATCCAACCCAAGACAACAATTTTGAATAGGTCTATGTAAAACAGAAATTCTATAAGTCTCAATATGCCTCTATGATTAAGGCATGGTTGGAGAGATTGGTGCCATTTCAGATGTCGACCTAGTCACATGGCTATAATTGAAAATCTCATGAGATGATAGGCTATATTTCAAAGCTTCATTTACCAAAAATAGACTACCAAATAAAGATAACATAATTTATATTCAACTTTGAGCCCCTTTCTATAGAATCATTTTGAGATAGACAAATTAAACTTTAAGTATTGAATTCAAAAACCAAATATAAAATACACAGCAAAAATGACAATATTTATTGAATCTTCCCAAAGTTAGTTTAGTTATAAAGCAAGATAAAAATAGTTAAATATAGATATATTTCTTGATGTCGTACATGGGATCTTTGAAATTTATTGATTTTAAATGAAATAGCTTTGCCCTTCTTTGAGGAAAACAGAGAAAAGAATACAAAATTCATATATATTATTTTTCCATATCAATATTTTTCTGATTCGAAATTTTATAACGAAATATTTTATGAGATTATAATCAAATCTTACATTTTTTAACATTTAAAAAGTATATAAAACAAGTAAAGGTATTTTTTTAAAAATTTAATTGGTTACTTTATTAGAAATTTATTTTTTTAATATTTTTCATAGAATATTAACCGAAATTTTTTAAACAAATAGTATTTTCTCTTCACAAAAATTTTTTTTACTTAGTAACTAATTATTATTTATTTCGAATACAATAAAATATTTTCAGTAATATTTTAGTAAAAATGTTAATATTTTCAAATTATTAAATGTAATTTTATATAAAAAAAATTCCAAACAATTTAAATTTTCCACCTTATATTTTGTGCGTATAGAATCATTAGTCTTAATGTATTATTTTACGCGTTAAAGAGAAAGAAATTCATATAAAATAGTTTGTAGAAAACCAAAATAGTTACTAATATAAATCCCAGTTCTTTCTCAACAGATATATGAGAGTGTTAAGAGATCGGTTAGTTTGTTAAGATCATATATGCTAATTTTACATACACAAAATGCTTTTTCACTATGCTTTTTTCTCATTTAATATTCTAAATAAAAAATGCCTGTTATTTTAAACATTTCACCTGATAGAAAACTAATATGACAAAAACTTTTTAACGTTTTAAAAGGTTTCTTAAATTACAATGTTTGGGTCTTATGTTGGAAAATAAAAAATAAAAAAATTAGATATTGTGGGAGATTTTATGATCTATGAACTGGTTAATTTTCTTTAAAAAACAACAATAGAGTCGGTAAATCTACAAAACCCTTTCGATAACGAGAAAGCAATGACCCAAAAATAGACCCACCGTGTTCAATAATATCGGCTAATACGTTAAGTGCAAATTTCTGCATTGTGAAATGATATAAGAGCATAAAGAATCACGTGAAGAATTATTTCATTCTGAGTTCAAAAGAGAAAAAGAACTTAAGCAAAAAAGTTCTGAGAAGAATCTCCTTTTTTTCTCTCTTTCGAGTTCCACAACCAAATATATGCTTCTCTTCATTTAAATAACTTTCTGTTACTATAATTCAGTTTTTTATGCTCTTAATAAACTTTTCAATGTAATAAAACAATATTTCAGTGGAAAACTTAATGTTTTAATTTCTCCGTAAATTTACTTCGTATTTCTTTAAAACTTTTAAGAACTTGATTTCATAACTTTTCTTGTTGTTTATCGATAACAAAGAACAGGAAAATAAAAATACACTTCACTTGAATTCTGAAATTTAATGTGCTCGTAAATTTCTCAATAATTTAATAAGCAAATTTTTGCTGTACATTTTTATTAATATATTTGATTATTATTTACTCACAATGTAACTTTTGAATCTACACAAAGGAACATAAATCAATTGATACTTCAAAAGACATATTTAAAACAATTTCTTGGAAAAGAGGACAATTATTTTTACTCCATTGTGGGTTTCGCAAATATATTTCCAAACGGAATAAGAACAAGAGTTATTTTGAAGGATTTCAACTGAATTTTCAACTTGTAGGTCAATCATCAGTTTTTAATAACATGTTTGAGTTTATAATTATAATTGCTCAGGCTATTATATTTGAAGCCTAATGCATTATATAGGTACAAAGTGTATTCATAATTTTAACTTCAAATCTGGTGACAACATGAAGACTGAGCAGTGTAATATCGGATTGATATTTGTCGAAATGAGTTGTAAAATGAACATCGGGGATAGGTTAAAAATTTAATTCATTAGCATGTTTAACAAACACTTTTAACTGTTCAAATATAGTTTAAATCATAATAATTTTGATAATATACAATATTAATCGGATTAATGATTTCAAATAGAGAAAAGTTTCATATGCAAAATCAGGAAGACTTTGAAATCTCATATAATTATTCTGTATTCCCTTGTTTGCTGATTTATCCTATTCATTTGTTTTTTTGTCGTCCATCAATCACTTTTGCTAATTATAGCTTAGGCAACCAAAATGGTGGACTTTAATTGGTTGCAAAAATTTGCATTTCAAGTAGACATTTCGGTCATTTTCTGTATATGAGAAATGATTATAACTGCTGCTTAAAGGGAGCTTCCGAAATTGTTGTTGCTCCGCACCAAGCCCTCAGTGAAAACAACCGAGTGGAACTCTTCGTAAAAGGATCAAGCAGAAAATCCCTAAAAGTATCAATTCACTTGGAAGACATCGCAATTACGACCTTTTTGATGTGTTTAGCCACTTTTAGCGAGCACGACATTCTTTTATGACGGGATTCGAACTCACTACCAGTTCACTGCGTCCCCTTCCATGTTCGAAGTGAAAATGGACCACTGAAATGAATTCTGTTTAGTCTATTTTTTTCTGATTTTTTATAGTTTCCTTATGAATAAAAGGCTCGGAACTTTTTTTTTTTTGCTTGAAATCCCGAAAAATACATTACTTTATATATATGTGCGTGAATACATGATTTATTTAATAAACTTTACATTTAGAATGCTTCAGAAATAAATAAGATTTCACTACTTCATAACGCAAGCTATTAATGTGAACCAGTGAGTTGGAAAATTGTGTAACACAATAGAAAACAAATAAATGCTGCTTAAATGTGTTTTATACATTTAATGACTTTATATCTTTCCAAGCAGACAATAATAGGTTACTAAAGTAACAATGAGTAAACAATGTAAGTAAATAAAACTCTTTATAAATTATCACGAACTATCTGCCAAGAAATCAGAAGTTGTTGTTTTTAAGGTTGATAGCTTAATGACTGGTGCCATCATAATAAGTAATTGTGAAAATAATTGTAAAACCGATTGTATTTCTGAAACTCGTGTAGCTGATATTTGGTGTTATTATGAGTAGAACTATTAGGACTGTTCAAACATTTGGTCAAATTTCATTGCCACTAATGATAGTTTTCTGGATTTGGGTTATCATTTTTGGGGCCTTCAACTACAATAAATGAGTCTCTTAAAATAATCAAGAAAGAAATTTTATCTTGGAGATTCGAATTTTATTTGCCATTCAATTTTTTATACATTGTATTTTACAAATTATATTTAACAATTACTTAATATATTTTACTTGAAGTTTTTAAATTTTTTTTCAATACAATCAATTTTTTCTGTTAATAACAATTATTATTTGCACTTGGTATTTAGTGCTTATTTTGCGAATCACTTTTAAGACTTTTTTAGCAGCAATACAACTTGTCATAAATCAAAATATTAATGTTATTTCTAACATTAATATTTTGATTTATGACAAGTTGTATTGCTTTATATTTTATTATTTAATGCATTTACAACTTTAATTACTTTTTTCTGTTATTGTGCAATTTGCAATTTTTAAATTCTTTTTTTAGGCATAGTAAAATACTTAAATAAGAAGGGTTAAGCTAAATAGTTAAGAATAATTTGAATCTCTAAATTTATTAATTGAAATATATATTGTCAGATTCTTTACATTGGTAATCGTATGTCTTAAAAATTAAAAACTGGTATTTATTCAACACGATAAAGAGTAATTTCTTAACGTGTTATAATTACCATAACTAAAAAATTGCACGAATTTTACATAAATAAAAAATCTGAAAATTTTTCATTAATTATTATTTATATAAAACAAATATTTATATTTTCATGTTAATGAAAATAAAATTGGTTAATATTTTTAACAAATAATGAACATAGTGTTAAAGTTATAAGTATTTCTTGAAAAATTTTCCAAGAAACATATATTCCTAAAAAAATGTCGGATCAAGAAAATGTATAGAAAAATCAAGCTTTCACAGGTAACATTTTTCAAGAATGTTACCTAATACTCTTCTTTTCTGAATAGATGTATTATAACATGATTTTGTCGATATGACAAATAATAATAGTGGTATTCTTCTTGATTTCCAAAATTTTAAAGCTTAAGAATTTTTTAGTGTCATCTTTTAATAACACTCTATTCGCATAAAATTATCTATTTTCTACCAATGAGACTAAGAAATTCATTCTGGATTTAAAATGTAATTACATTGACTCCCTCTTTCAAACAGAACAAAATAAATAAGGGTGAATTGAGAATATGAATTTAAAAAATGTGCTTATGTTGAACATACTGTGGACATACATGAATTTTAAGATTGTTCTAAATTCATCTTGCAGTTGCCCATGTAATTACATTCATACATTTTTCCAGAACTAGTGTAAATTTATAATTCAAAATCTATTCTGTGAAACATTAGCACTAATTGACTTCAAGGGAAATAAATTCAAGTAAAGAATGTTTATGCCTGCTGAAAACTGCTATCAAAGAGAATAATATAATATAAAATTAAACTCTAAATGGATTCTAAATCAAAGTTTAATCACTAGTTCTTGCCGATTGAAGTTTAATCATGAAATAGTTTTTTTCAATTCTATTTTCAAAGTAAGAATAATTTGAACCATCGTGAGATGATTTATTGAAGCATGGTTTCGTCATTCACGAAAAACGTTCATGCATTTGAACACAACGCCCTTCGACAAGTTTTTGATTTTTGAATCAAACGACTCATTTCCGCTTCATTATCACTAGAAATGAATGTCATGAACCTCAAACCAGACACTATGATGTTTAAAAGGGTTGAATCAACATTCACATAGTCCAAATTAATATAAAAGGGCTTGCGGAACAATGGTATTCCTGGAACAAACAATGTTATAAAATATTTCCTCGAGAATTTTTGGATTTGAAATCAGATGAGTCGATGCCACCAACACTAGGAGTAGATCACTAAAAATTGATCTGATGTCCGAACCATTCGATACTTGCATCCAAATGACGTCATTTCAGAGTTAAAGTCATGGAGTTCGCGTCGATGCTTCCCAACAATAAAAATGAAACATATGCTTCATATGCAAATCATCAAGTTCAGTAAGAGATATATCAGTCCCACCATTAATTAATGAACATTAAATCGCATTAATGATAATAAAATTACGGAAGTGACATATTTTTAACATTTTAAATTTGAGTTATAGTATAAAAATTATTTCCATATTTTTATTAATGTATATAAAGATTTCACTATGGACATTTAAAAAACCCATATAGCACTTTTCATCTGCTAAATTATCCTTTGCCCTGTTGTAATTTTCCCCTAATAATTTTTAGTTTAAACTAATATGCATAATTTTCCTCACGTTAGTTGATTTTGTTAACAGGTATATTTCTCTTTTTATCTCAAACACAACGAACATGGATGAAGTGTTCAAAAAACATATTTCAACATTTATTTTGAAATCTTTATTATCAATATATACGTTTCATGCAATTATTGTATAAGGCAAATTGATTGTGAAGCACAACTCATCTTTCAATAATAATAATTCCAAGATTATATATCTGAAAAAGAAAAGCATAGGGAAAAAATTTAATTATATTTTCAAAATAAATTTCTGATATTTGTTTTCAATAATCTTGTGTAACATTATTATTATTAGCATTATGGTTCTCTCTCTGAAGATATTTTAAATTATAGCACAAAAATTTACCATTACTTGCAAGTACCATATTTTAACCATTTTGTGGGTATTATTTAGAATAAATAGTTCTGGCTTTTATTTTAAAAAGTTAATTTATCTTTTAAAACTCAAATACCAAAAGATATTTTCAAGTACCATTCATAACATAAGCATATTGATTTATAAATTTTGATAGAAGTAAAATTGCTTGAAAATATATTAAGTACAGTAAAATTATATGAAAATGTCTTAAATTCATAAATTATAAGAAAAATTATATAAAAATAACTATAGTAAAATTATAGCGAAAAATATTGCGTAGGTCATAAATAAAAACCCAAATATGCGTTCTTGTGAATGGTAACACCATGCAAATAGTTTCGTAAAAATGTGTCCTTAATTAGGTCCTTAATCAATACAACTTTTGTAAGCTTATCCAAGGTATTATTACTGAGAGAAAAAATGCTTGGTATTTTCAAGATATTGCATTTTCCTCATTTATGAATCAATTAGTTTAAGACTGGATTAATTTGTTTCTTATTCACTAAAATGGGACTCTTTTAATTTTTTTTTATATTTGAAAAGGAAAGATAAGTGTGTAAGAGTTAAAATTGAAAATTAAAACTAAATTTAATAAAAAATGTGTATCTTCCTCATAAATATGATTATTGTTATTGTTTGTGCTTAGTTAAAAAAGATATATGTTGAACTAAAATGTCATGTTTTTCCTTATCTACATCATGTTAAATTATTTTATTGTAAAACTTCTTTCAATGAGTTCTAAGGTTACTGATTTTGGTCTACTATTGATTTCTTTTAGACTTAGTAAACAGATTTTCATTTTTCTAAAGAATTTACACAAATACATAATTTAGAAGAATTCATTTCTTCTAAATTTTTTTAGTTTTTTTAGTTTAGAATATTTTTCAGTTTATATTATAGAAGGAAATTAGCAAAAAATCTTAATTCAATTAGATATGAAAATAAAATAGATAATATTATGCATATCATGCAATTTTTAAGTGTATGTGTTAAGTATTTCAAAATACAATTTTTTCGACAGATATTTATCATATATTTAATCAAAATGAAAGCTTTAATTAACAGATAAATATTTTGCCATTCTCAAGATTTCAAAATATTTATCTGTAAATTAAAGCTCTCAATTACTTAAAAAAGGATTTATATTTTGATCATTAGTATTTATTGTATTAGGAAACAATTGTGACTTTCACCAACACACAGTTACACACATACACATATATATATGATGTGTGTGTAACTGTGTGTTTTATGATGTGTGTGTGTTTGGGAGACACATAAGAAAATATGAAATTTGGCACACACAGAAGTTCTAATTTGGTGGACAGAACTTTCGAGTATTTAAGATATTTAGACAGTTATCGACTTGTCTTTTCTGGTTGTGACGATTTATCAGAAGACGCTGGTGAAAACCCTTTTCCAAGCCTCAAAATGTATTTTTCCAATCATGGACAGTAAATGAAAACTTGAATTCTTTTACATATGAAATTGCAACAGTCATTAAAAGATTTTCAACAGGAAAGCAAATTGGTCTATTTACTCACTTTATTGTTTGAAGTTCAAGCTGTATCAGAATTAAATTCCGTACTTCAAAAAAAGTTATTTAGAGAAAATGCTACTATGAAGTCAATAATTTTCGCCAAAACTACGGATCAGTATATTTTTCATTTCTTTTTAATTTTTCATTTTCCGTCGATACTTTTTTTGCTTTGTTTACTGGAAATTTATTGAAGGAATGTAAGATTATAGTAAATGCTTTTCCCTCTATATTACAAAACATAAAGCATTACACTCTACTGTATTTTATTTAAATATCACAGTAAATGAAGCTCCACCAGAGAAAAGCATTAGAATCCAATCATGCTATGATTAATTTCAATGATCAAGAAACCAATTTTTAAATAGCGACATAAAGAACTCCTCATGGCTTAACAGTAGGAACTTGAACTAGGAAGATCAATAACATGATGACTGCACACGATTGACCCACGTGAACCTATCAATAGAGATCGAATTCATACTGATTTTGTACGCATTCTAATTAATTTGATATTAACTCTGTAAGCAAATATTATTGAAGTTGAATAGATCTGCTTTTAAATGCCGATGATAAACGTCATCACATTTTTCTGGCTTTTAAACTTAGTTTCTCAATATGCACGCAACACCTCTTCCTATTCCAATTGAGTCTTCTCTTCCAGAATCCTTTTTCTTGTTAATACAGTACATTCTGTATATACTGCATGCATTTTAATAGATCCCCTAATTGTGAATTTTAAAGTCTTTTTTTCCTTTTTTCCCTAGAAACACAATGAAAAATTGCACTTTGCATTAGAGGGAATAAAATATTAAAAGTTTTAAATGATATTATTTGTCTTCATATTTGCATTATTAATGTTTATTTTTGTGCAAAGTGTTCTTCGCGATTTCCATCTATAGTTTAGTCTATTACTAAGTATTCAGAATTTATTTAATGTCAAAAAAATCATTTAATTTTATCTAAACTGTAGCTATCTTCGCAATCAAAATTCTTTTAGTTTTCCTGTGTATTATAATGTATCTATCAGAAGTTAATGTATTAACCTGTTTGAAATGTTTAACATCATTAAAAGATATTAGTTAAAAAAATTTTGTAATATACTAATTTTGAAAACAATATATAAATACGGAATGTAAGCAAAAACTGAAGAAAAGAGTAAAGGATTTCTTGTAAAATTTACTTTTTTTTGCTCTCATTGACATTTCGATTTTTTCCCAGCGAATGTCTAAACGTAAGTTCCATCCTAATGCTTATTTATTTTTTCAGAATCAAAAAAATTTATTTTCTAAACTTTTTTTCTGGTATAAAGACCTAAACATAAGAGTGAATACCAAATTTGTTTTTAGTAATTCTTAAAATGAATAGCAAGTATTTTGGTATTGCTATTAATAAACAAATGAACATCAAAACGTGAGATTTTTAATAAGTGTAAAATTTGATTCTAATTATTGTTAAAAAAAAGCTGCGTAAAAATTTTGGATTATCATTCTCATAATTATCGGAAGGTACACTTAGTGCTTTCATAAAGTTTATTTAAATATAATTGGATGCCATTTAAAATTATATAATCAGTATTTTGCATTTGAGTTGAGAGAACATCTATAAATTATGATTAACAAATTGCAAATAAGAATATTCTGATTGTAATATATTAATAGTATGAGTTTTCTGTAACATTTAAAATCACATTCACTTATTTCATACTTTCTTAACACATATTACCTTACTTATTTTTATTTTAATTTTGAAGGGGAATTTTGTAAGTTTAAATATAATCTAACTTAATTAGAACGAAGGATTTAAAAGTATTATTTTTTTAGATGTGTAGATACTTATCTACACATCTAAACAATAATTTGCAAACAATATAGATACATATTGAAATATTGAGAACCTTGTGATATAATATTTAATTTTGAATTGTAGAATAACAATAACCTACGACTGTCTTGAATATTATTGTTCCTTTTTTCCGTTCATATTGGATCTCATTTAAGAACTGAGTTTATAATTCAATTTTGACATAAATTTGTTTCTCATTGAAAAAATGTGAAAGAAATATTAATTGCAACCAAAAGAATTGTATTCTTCCATTCATGAAGTTGCTTAATCTATCCTGATCTGTGACGTCAGAAGTACCTCCAGAATAGACCTCCATCCCAGACATTCCAGAGACTAACCAGGTCTGCTTAGCAATTAATCAAGGAACATAGGTAATAACTAGTAAATAATGTTTGTCAACTAAACTAGTAAGTAATGCTTGTTTGCATTCCATAAGAAACATTGCATTAAATTGCATTCTTTTTTAATGTAGAACATAAATTATTTCTTTGGTCTTGGTAAGATTTGGAGCTTTAGAAAGATACGACCTATTATAATAGATTCTTTAAATCGTGGCGCTCAGTAAATGTATTTAGGAAATTTTTATAATATTATAAAGATAAATAATTTTTGGAAAACTAAATTATTACGAGATTTGATGCTAGGTTCTTTATATTACAAGTAAGAGCAACACATGTTACGAAGTTTAGTAAGATGTTTGACGACAATTTATGTAATAAAATTAAACTAATTAAAATGATTTTAAGAATTCTAAATATATATTTTTTAACATTAACAAATTTTTAAAAATTTTATATTTTTGCATCCAATTTTTATAAAATATTCATCTTTTTTTTTTTAATATTTCTCAAGTCCAATTCAACTCTCAAGATTTTGTCCATGGTCATAATATTTATATTTGTACAATTTTGAACCAATGAATAACAAAAATATTTTGATTAAGACATCTTTTAAGACATTTCTTGCATTAATCATGTACATCAATCCATTATGTGCAAGGATCTAAGTTTATAACGTTAAATATTTTAGTTTATAGGTAGAATTTACAATAAGTGAATACTTAAATATCATTCTATTTAGAAATTAAGTCTTTTTTGTTTGCTTTCACAATTGAGCTGATCTAAATGATAGAAAATGTATTGTATTAAAATGGTGTTACATAAGTAGTTATTATGCAATTCAATATCTAAAATTTATTTTCCATAGACGTTAAATTAATTTAGTTTACAAACAAATTACATGTAAAGGGATGTAATAGCATTTTATTCTTACACCCCTTTATCATGTGACTGATACATTGTTTCTCATATTTTTGCTTTTTATGAGAAACATTTTCTGATTTTCTGACTGCAATGAAGTGAAAAACATGAAATGTTACAAGTCTTTAAAGATTAATCTTCTCAATGAATTCAAATCCATCAACTTAAATTTTAAATACTAAAGATATTTTTTTCATATTAGAAGAATATATTCTTCTTAAAATGAAATATATTCTTCAGTATGAAATATTTCAAAAACGTTTTCCTAAATAGCTTAAACTAATGTTATTAAGTAGTTTAAACAACTGATGCTGGATTTCATGTCATTCATTTTTAACAGTGAACTTTTTATAATGTTTTTTAGAGTGTGTGTTCTTTTGTGCAATTTTATTTCCTAATAATCAACAATCAATTATATCGATACAAAAAGATTTACTCAAAACTGCACCATCAAGATAGAGTCCAAGCGTAAAAAACTTTTTTGTTTGATATGATAAACGGAATATTTTATTGATTTAGCCAAAAAAATGTACGGATTATATTTCCATTATATTTCTAAACTAAAAGAATATGAATATAAATGAAATGTAAATTTGGATATCTTCATTTGATAATTAATTGATATTTAATTAATATATCAATATATCATAAAATAATTATTAATATATCATAAAATAATTATAAACTTATCCGAGAAATCATTAGACTTATTATTAAATAATCTAAACTATTGGTGCTAAATATCATGTCATCTTTTTATTGATAACATTGAATTTTTATGTGGAAATATTAATAATATGCATGTATTGATTTAGTTAAGAAATTTACACGTAATATATTCCATTTGTTCCTTAATAAGAGGAATAAATAGTATAAAATGAAATGTAAAAATTGATATCTTAAATTTATAATTAATTATTAATATATAATAAATAAATTATTAACTTATCAGAGACACTATTATTAAATAGTTTAAACTATTAATGCTATATTTTGTCGTCTTTTTATGCATAAAATTGAATATTTTACGTGGAAACACAAAGATTTTTTAAAGTAATAAATATTCCACCAATTCAAAAATTTTATTTCTAATAAGTAAATTTTTATGTATGTATAAATACGAAATATAGACGCTTGCATAACAAGAAAGTTTCCTTCATTCAAATTGATTAATAAATATTTATAAAAATAATTATTTATTTCATAAAAACAATAATATTATTCACAAATATTCCTTTTTTCTTAAATTTAATTTTTTTCAGATTAAGAAAAAAGTAAAACGATAAAAAATTATTTTCTGAAATTTGAAAGATACTTTAATCAGTATTACACGAAAATTTGTTTTCTGCTAAATAAATAATAAATAAAACCCAATTTAATCTACGAATATTATTAAGTATGTAAGATCAAATTGAATTGATTCAAATTGAACATTGCAAAACAATTCAAAATACAGCGAATCCACAAAACTTTTCAAACTTCTTTAATTTAAAAGTAAAGCTAAAATCCGTGAAAGAACACTCTTCCGCAAATAAAGCAAGCAAAATCTTGATATATAACCCGAAGAAACTATCTTGAGACAGAAAGGCTTAACTATTTCAACGAATTGTAAGTAACAATGTCTGTTTTGCTACCTTTCAAAAGAATCACTAAATGTTTCTGAAATCTTTGAGTTTTTCTTCAAGTTTTTCATGGCAAAACTATAACAATAATGATGTATTTACTCTTTCTATAATATTTCCAATTACGTAGAAAACTGTTTCCATCAAAGTCAGTTTTCCATCTGAGAAAAAATAAATGCTTATCTTTATTGTTATAGCTAATTTTAGAGACTGTTTTGAATTAAATAGAAAATTTCTCTTAACATTCTTTGAAAAGCTTCTACCTAAGATATCTATATTATTCATCTTCAACTTAATCAACATATTTTTAATAAATACAACTGAAGAAATCGAATAGAATTTCATTATCTGACCTTCTGGTACTAAAAATACACATTTTAATTTAATTTTTACGATTCATAAAAAATTTATTTCTGAACAAGGGAACAGAAGTCAGACAAATATAAGATCATGTTGCGTTTGACATCATCAAACAATTAAACTACGAATTTTACTAGAACATTTGTAAAACGAATATATTTTAACCCATTAAAAATATTTGTGAAAATTAATATTTAATTCATAAAAACAAAAAAATAAATTTTCACAAATATTCCTTTTTATCTTAAATTTAATTGTATTTTCAGATTAAAGGAGTAAAACGATACTAAAAATTATTTTCTGAAATTTGAAGACACTTTAATTAGTATTACACAAAAATTTGTTTTCTGTTAAGTATATAATGAGGAAAACCCAATTTAATCTACGAAAGGTATGTATGATTTAATTACTGAATAAGGAATATTTTAATGTGTCTCATCTTTATTTGAAAATATACATCCGACGAATGTGGGTAAAGGTCATTCATTGATCACAAACTTGTATAAAGACTGTAACATTAACTAAACTTTGATGTTTTTAAGATATATATGTGGACTATAATTACAGTAATTCATAAAGAAATGTTTATTATTATATATTTAATCCTCCTCTTTATTTATAATTTAAAAGTAAAGCTAAATAATCCCTTTTAACTATTTTTATACTGCAGAATGAAATTGCTAATCTTTGGTGGTTGATAAAATACTTTTTTCATAAACCATATTGTTATATGATTTTTATAAAAATATGATTTTAAACTTTTGAAGAAATTTTTTTATTGCTATACAGCTAAAATGTGAACAACTCATAAAATATCCTGGTCTAAATTTTCATATTTCTTTTGAAGCATTTTCATTTGTCATCGAATTTTTAAAAATAGTTTTACCAACCAAAAATTTTTTTATGAAATTTCTGTCATTTTAAGAGTTAGAGCGTCTTTCACTGCTTCAGTCCCACAGACAATCTTCTCATTATGCCCCATTTGCAGCTCGATATAATGGTGTATGGGAATGCAGTGGCGTAAATTATTCATGTTTTACGTTATTTTGCAGATAAATAGAAGGAAGTCCATCAATATTTATAAAGTTCCTTTTACTTTATATAACTAATCATTCCTAAATAAGAAATCGAATTGTCGTCATTTTTATTTGAAAGTCTTCTAAAAAATGAATCCAAACTTTATAATTTTTTTCAAAATGTTTAACTATCCCCAAATTTCAATTTGAGTGGCTGAAAGATAACTAAAAATTGGAAAGCACCATGAGAGAGAGAGTCTGTCCAGATAATCTTTGCTGTACACAAAGAACGATATTCTGGATTTTACAATGGGCTCATTGTTTTATCCCAACTGGTCACGATGAGAATAAAATATATAAATAACAATGTGATATTTTCAATGAGATATTTAACAAGACTTATTCTGGTAACCATTTGTAGTATTTAATCACACAATCACGGTTAGATAGTATATACAAATAACAACAAACTGTGCTCCCATTAATTTTATTGGGCTATTTATCAGTATTCATTATAGGCCAGTAATTATTAGATAACTAATTATTTTATGCAAATTATTAGTAATTATCCATTATTTATTATTGCGCATATAAATTATTCATTATTGCTTAGTAATTATTAGGTAATAATGAATACTGCTAAATATTTATTTAATGTACACAAGTAACTACAAACTGCGTCCCAAATATTCTTACCCAATAATTTATCAAGTTTCTCGTTGCTCAATAAGCTTTCAGATTTATTTTGAGGTTAGCCTAGTATTGAACATAGCTGAAAAATATCAATTCTACATCATTCCGGTGTATACTCTTCCAAATGTCATTTGTAAGACGTGACATCACAAAATAGGTTAATACAGTTTTGTATATCTTTTTTGATGGGTTCTTAAACCTTGAATGAAGTTGAGAAAAAAATTATAATTACATTTTAATAAACTTTGCCAGCTGATTAGAAAACATTAAAATCATTATGTAAAAGATAGCTAAAATAACACTGTGCAACTATTTCAGCATATCTCAACAAAAATAATACGAGGACAAATGTATACAAAATTAAAATTTAAACTAATATATCAGTCACAAAATATTATAAAATTCTACTATAAATAAAATCAGCTCAACATCATAAGATATAGCGTTAAATACAAAAGCCTTAAGCTAAAATTACCATCGAAAAAAAAAATTTCTCTTCGAAACATTCTATTACGAGCTATTTTTGCACAAAATGGCTATAGTATGATATAGATGTAAATCTATGATTTCTTGCTAATTTATCTGAATGTCCTTCTTCCAAACGTACTATAAAATCAGGAGATTCAGTGTAAATGATAAAAATTCTCATTGACCCGTCGTTCCATTGATTACATATCCATATTCTGTAACAGACAGTTATTCTATTTCGATCACAAATTTCTCTGGAATACAATTCACGCGATGTGATCTCGATGTTTCCCCAGTCCAACTCAGAAGCTTGTTAGGAAGTCTCATATGAAATGCAACTCATAAAAGGATCTAACCGTCGTATCAATAATTTCTTCAACAATCTCTTTATGCAACACTTGCGGAGTATTACAACTGCTCGTGCGAAGGCTACTAATCTGTGTGTCTCTTGATATAAATTTCCCAAGATTTTTATTCTTTCTTCAGGTTGTTGCATTTTCAATGTCAAGTTGTGTAATAGTAAGATAAGTTTTCTTTTTTACAAAGCAAGGAAATCTGTAGCCAATATTACTTAAGATTCTTATATAGTGCAGAAAGTAAATTTTTACAACTGATGTAATTTTAATGTAAGATAAAATTAAATTGTTCATACGAATTGTGCTTTTTAATCCTCGGTATTGAATTATCTTACATTAAAAGTCCTAAATGATATTCTCATAATAGAATAAACATTCAAAAGTTCTTTTACAATTACTATGTGGATTAAGTTCTAATGATGTCCTAGAAAAGTTCTGAACTACATTCTCTGATCAAACATCACATTATTTTTTTTCTTTACTTTTTTTACACATTGAATTCCTCACTCAGTTCACCTAGAATGAATAATTTCTCAGAACTTTTCGCCGAACAGTGTTGTGTTTATGGAACTTTTTAACCATCAATTTTTTATAGAAAGTAATATTTTAATACATTTAAATTTTAAAAGAAAATAATGAAAATCTATGCATAAATTTTGTAGTTCTGGATTTAAAAATAGTGATACCTACAAAACAGCAACATAATTATTTTCAGAACATATAACGATAAATTGGGAAAAAATTCTTTCCAGAAATTTCTTAATTTTAAAAACTTTCGTTTTAACTTCAAGTCCTTACTTTCTCACCATTAAATGCAAGAACATAAATCATAATAGTACTAACAAAAGGAATATAATTTTGAAATGAAATAGTATAAGGATTAACTTTTTCATTAATTCATTTTTGAGGTATTGATTGTAAAATACTTGTATTGAGGGAAAATCTGTTTGCTTATAGCTTTACTTGAGGCTTTAAATTCTCTGAATGTCAGTTTAATTTTTCCAGAACAGTAACAAATCGTATATACTAGCCTATACTAATTACAGACTAATTAAACTCTCTGATTAGTTCAATGAACTATCTCTAATTTTTTAATACAGATAAAGTCTATGAGGCTTAGAAAATATACAATTTAGCATAAATTACAGATATATTCAGAAATCAACAAGATTTTAGTATTTACAAAATCAGAGCATATGTAAAGAAATAATTCAAAATATAATGTCTATTAGATGCATTGATTGAATTCTAATAAATTCTTTTCCCCAAATCATCTTTGTATCTTACCAATTTTAATAAAGTATAGATGATGGTTAAGAGTATAGCATGATATTATAATGCAAATCTGTATTATTTTAACATTGCATAGAATTATTATAGAACATGAATAAACATATAAATCGAAAGATCTAAAACATAAGATCATGAGTCATAAGATTAACACGAGATTAATATCATGACATGAGACATGATAATAAGATCATGACAAGATATTGAAATATTTAACCTTTAAAAACAAAAAGCTAATGTTTTAATAATCGACATTTAATTTTATGTAAAGCTTAAAGAAAGAATGGAATTTTTAATACACTACTGACCATTAAAATTGCTACATCAAGAAGGCGACATGCTACAGACGAGAAATTTATACGAAAGGAAGAAAGCTCTGTGATATGCAAATGATTAGCTTTTCAGCGCATTCAGACAAAGCAGGCGCCAGTAGCGACACCTACATTGTGTTTAAATGAGAAAATTGTTCAGCCGGTTCCTCATACACAAATTGCATTTGAACGTTGTTGCCTGGTGAAATTTTGTTGTGATGCCTCGTGTAAGAAGGAGAAATGCGTACCAGCACGTTTCTGACTTTGATAAAGGTCGAATTGTAGCGTACCGGGATTGCGGTTTATCTTATCGCAGTATTGCTGCTCGCATCGGTCGAGATCCAATGACTGTTAGCAGAATATGGAATCGATGGGTTCAGGACGGCAATACGGAACGCCATGCGGGATCTCAACGGCCACCTATCACTAGCAGCCGAAAAGACAGGCATATTATCCGCATGGCCGTAATGGATCGTGCATCCACGTCACGAGCCGTGAGTCAAGAAACGGGGTCGTTTGGAAGACAACAAGTGTCTGCACGAACAGTTTGACGACGTTTGCAGCAGCATGGACTCTCAGCTGAGAGACCATGGCTGCAGCTTCCCTTGACGCTGCGTCAAAGACAAGAGCGCCTTCAATGGTGTGATCAACGACGAACCTGGGCACACGAATGTCGAGACGTCATCTTTTCAGATGAATCCAGGTTCTGTGTACAGCATCATGATGGTCGCATCCGTGTTTGGCGGCATCGTGGTGAATGCACACTAGAAGCGTGCATTCGTCATCGTCATACTGGCCCATCACCTGGCGTGATGTTATGGGGTGCCATTGTATACACGTCTCGTTTACCTCTTGTTCGCCTTGATGGTGCTTTGAACAGTGCACGTTACATTTCTGGTGTGTTACAACCCTTGGCTCTACCCTTTATTCGAGCCCTGCGAAACCCTACCTTTCAGCAGTATAATGCCCGACCGCATGTTGCCGGTATTGTACGGACCTTCCTTGATACGGAACATGTTCGGCTGTTGCCCTGGCCAGCACGTTCTCCAGATCTTTCACCAATAGAAAACGTCTGGTCAATGATTGCCGAGCGACTGGCTCGTCACCAAATGCCAGTCACTACGGTTGATGAACTGTGGCATCATGTTGAAGCTGCATGGGCATCTGTACCTGTACATGCAATCCAATCTCTGTTTGATTCAATGCCCAGGCGTATAACTGCTGTTATTATTGCCGGAGGTGGTTGTTTGGGTACTGATTTCTCAGGATCTATCCAGCCAAATTTTTTGAAAATTTAATCACTTGTTATATCTAGTGTAATATAATTGTCCAATAAATATCATTTTGTTATCCGCATTTCTTCCTGGTGTAACAATTTTAATGGCCAGTAGTGTACTATTACTATTTTTTAATACTTTTCAAGCTTTTAAAAAACGAATAAATATTTTTGCAGATAAGGAATAAATTGTGATTAGTAAATTATATTAAATCTTAAAAATCAATAAATGTGGATATTTTGATAAACTATTGAAGATGTTAGTCTAATTTCATGCAAACTTCTTAAAGGCTTTGTTGCAGTTCCGTCCAAGTTATTTTATTCAGGAATACAAAAATTAAATTTTACTTAAAAATTGAATGCATAATATTTAATAGGATGAAAATCTCAGGAGAGTGTTAATATGTCTTTTACTTTAAAGATTATTTGATTTTTATTTTATATTTTTATAGATATAATTAACTGACCAGTTTATAAGAAATTGCAATAACAAATAAACTATTATTTCAAACATTATAATCTTATTAAAAGTACACCCTGATAAAAATATTTACACAGTCCACCTTTAATCGCAAAAGGATACTTAATTCCAAATACATTTATTCAACAATTTTCTTTGTTATTTATTACTTTAAATAAGATGCCAATTAAATATATTGTCTAACTTTTATAAAAAAAAATAATCAATTAAATCATATTATATAAAATACTGCATAAAAGTTTTTTTAGGAAAAAATGATGTTTCATGCTTAAATTTGATGACAAAGACACTTTTACTTATTTCATAGTATTACGTTATAGATCTCTTTTAGGTTATAAATCTTAGTATAGCCTCCGTTGGTTATATAAATTATCTAGGAGAAGAACACTTTACGAAAAGCTTTATTGCATCAAACTGAGAATTGTTGCTAGGAAATTATACTTCTGTTCCTTATCAGAAAACACCATGTTGCTTTCACGAAGAGAAAAATTCTAAAACAATAGAGCATCAAATACATTAAAGTATTCAATTCCTCAAATTCATTCAACCCTTCTATAAAGTGCAAGATTTGGGTAATATTCATGAAACTAAGAAGCGAAGCTACATGTTTTTATTAAAAACAGCGATACATACATTAATGTAACTCCAATGATAAGGAAATACTGAAACTTGATTACGCTAATTCAGAACCTTTTAAAAGTATCTGAAAGTTTATGAAGAAAATAAGGAGGTTTCTCCCACTAGATATTGATATCTTATTACCGTATGATATCTAATACGTAGATGATTAATTACCAATTTGTATTTGAATACAAACGTAATATATACCACCTTTGAACTTCAAATGTGAATAAATCCTTTTGATCATTTTTGCATTTTTTAAACACCTTTCTGTCATCATTTTAAGACTCATTCAATAAGATACAGTTTTCATAAAAGCTTGACTTTCACCTTCTTGATGAAATATACGCTTACATACAGGTGGGAAATATTAGTTTTCAATACATTACTTGAATAAAATTGACAAGAGCAATTTTATTAAAGTAATGTATTGAAAACTAATTATCTTAGTCTCATTATTGCAATAGACTGCTTTATTAATATACATTGAAATGTTTATGTTTTGCATTTAAATTAATTAAACCATTTACACACATACATATGATTTTTTTTCTCTGCACTTACATAAATTTAGAAATCTTTTCCCATAAAAAAAACTGAGAAAATACATCATAATAGTCATGTACTTAAAGAATGCGTAATCGTAAAATATTTTTCCATGATTCTATCATTGTAGCATTTAAATGTATTTAATTTTCTGTAGAACACATTCTCCTTCAAATATTTTTATTATCCTCCATATTTACAAATAATTTATGGTTAAGACCGTTATTAGTAATTAGTCTCATTAGAAATTACAGTCGATAACAACATCTGTATTAATTAAAGAGATTAAAAGTTAAGAGCACTCTTTAATCAATTCACGTCTATTAAACTCAATGAATAGCTTTATTGAGAAATCAGCTGCAATCGAAGCATACGTTTGTCACGCTATCAACCATCTATTCATTACAAATCATTTTAAAAGCACAATTGTATTCAATCAACTGTTGCGTATGTAAAGTTCTAAAACAAAAAAAAAATTTTAAAGTTCTGATGCTTTTTTTTGTGTGTAACAATAAAAGAACCTTCATGAAATTATTTTACTTATCAAAATAAATATTTCAATGAGTAATTGCTACTATATTTAAAGTTATTGATTTGATGTGTAATGATTATTAGAGTTCCCCTTTCCAACGCTCAATGGAAAATACAAATCAATACGACAGCCTTTTCTTCAAATTAAAATAACCATATGAAAATCTTGCCAACAGTCTAGAACGTACCTTTAGTGTGACCAAAATAATAAAAAGACTTCATGTAATAAAATATAACAATATAAATATTTTCACTACACAATTACGAGATATCTACTACGCCCTTAACACATATTCCCACGGTTTCTTTCTTTTTATAAAACACAATGTTCTCTGAAAGCATTTATAGCGTAAGATATATTTCAGTAATAATTGTCAAAATTCTTACTCGAAACGTAGCAGCTATTTCCGTATTCCTCTTTACGATGGCAGGACTCAGTGTCTTTTATCGCCATTTTTACGATAATTTTATTTTTCCCGTTTATAGAGGGATCCTGATAATAATACCACAGGCTTGTTGTGATATTCCTTTCTGAAGATGTTTTCTTAAAAATTACGTCGTATTTACTTGCCGCAAAAAAAAAAACACTTTTCTAAAAAGAGGATTCCTATTTCATAGTGACATGATGAGATAACGTTCTTATTTGTTTAGATTATGTCTTTATAAATTATTTTTTATTCAAATTGTAACTTATTATTTTAGAAATATTAGCGCGCATAAATTTAGGCTTTCCTCACTAACATTGTAAGTAAAATCAATAACAAATGCTTTTACTCAAAAAAGAAAAATGTTTATTTATATTTCCAAAATAAAAAAAATGTTTGATTAATTCTGATTTATGAAATAATGAAAACAACTATTCTGAAATATTTATTGTTTTTTTATCTTTCAATCACTTAAAATATTTTATGAAAAGGAAATCATTACTCAGAGTATTTTTGGAATATTTCTAAGAAAGAAATGCATTGTGAGTAAAACATTTGTTTCCTTTTATTTGCTATTTTTTCCTTCTGAGCTTTATATGAATAAAACCATGAAGTAAATTGCTTAAGATATAAAATTAAGTAATTAATATTTACGAATACATCTAAATATTGTTTAAAATTATCAACATTGTTTTAAGAATAACATGATATTCATACATTTCGATAGTATTTACTGTAATTTTCATATCCTAACTATACAAATATAATAATCTTAAAAATTTTATTTCTATTACAAAGCTCTAATGTATTGTATTTTTAATTATATTTAAAATACAGCAGAAGGATATTTTATTAAGAGATGCAATAATACTTAGACTAAACAAAATTTGAAATGTTAGATTTTAAGATTCTTATATATATATATATATATATATATATATATATATGAAAATTTTAATTACTTATACGATTTTACAGGACACTTGAAATTATAATTATCAAATAAATGTAGCAAGTTATTTACATGTTTACGCGGTGAAAAGATAGCGAAAATTTTCTGATTCCTATAAATTTAACCAAACTTCAAAAAATTGTTGAACATTTTCACGGTAGATGAAAACGATTTAAACACACTTTATTTTTTAATAAATTGATTCATTTTCTTAATAAACGTCATAGTTTTGAATATTAAATTAACTACACTAAATTTATTTACATTTCTGCGAAATTTTTTATTTTGTGAAGTTTTTCATTAACTTACAAGTTTATAGTTTAATATCAATTGAAATCTCTTTTGCCCAGATTTTATAAAACTCTGTGTAATCCATGCAATAGGAGCACATTGACGAATGTATTATCTTATATTATATTTTTCAAGTTTTTGGTAGAGCGATCAAAGCCATTTGAATAAACAAGAGTTCATATTTTTATAATTTAAAATAAAACAATAATTTTTGTCATTAAATTATTATATTTACTAATGAAACCAAGTTCAAAAAATATTCTGTATTAAAATATTCATGATTATAGTAGTTTACTAAGTTAAACTATTATGATCATGAATATTTTAACATCGAATATTTAATCTATAAAAAATAACTTTGAGATATTTTAAACTTCATCTAATTAATGCAAATGATTCAGTGCAAAACAGTATAATCACTTCTACAAATGATTAATAAT
>JAPDSC010125070.1:688433-709910 GCA_026290005.1 Latrodectus geometricus | reverse complement strand
TATATATATATATATATATATATATATATATATATATTGATAAAAAGTTATTTGAGTTAGAAGAGTTTAACTTGTAGAAAAATTTTTAAATCTTTGACCTTTAGTTCCACTGTTATATAGTGGGTTCACACACACACACACACACACACACACAAACCACAACAATGCGTGGATGTTTGTAATAGTACGATATCCATTTTCAGATGTTGTTTCAAATCGAATAATGCCTCATAAACAAAAAGCGAACGTATAAAGAGAAGAGAATAAATCATTGAGGTTTAATATTACTGAAAGCATAAGTATAATTCTTTTATTTTATTAGTAAGATTTAAACTAAAAAAATGATAAATTAATTTGTATGCCTCTATATAGGTACACATTTAATAATATTTTTAAAATATTAATTTTTAGTAATATATCTTTATGTACTACAAATATATCACCACATACATGGATTTAAAAATAATACAGAATATTAAGTTGAAGATTTCTCTTAAAAATAACTGTTAAAATTGAATAATGATTAATGTAGTTTTAGGGTTTTCTTTTGATTAGTTACATATATTTGAAATTATTTTTCACAAAAAAATGCATACATCTTAAGTACGCATACTTTTATGAATAATTTTTAATAAATCAAAACTTTCATTGAAATGCATGCTTGAAATATGACAAAAAATTAATTGCATTTTCAAAATTTAAAATTAATTTTATTTCTTAAATTATTAGCACTTTTATAAAAGTCATCAAAACTTCTACAGTTTAATGTATTAAAAGTAATTTGCTTTGCCTTAAGCCTATTATAAAATAAAAAATAATGAAAATTACTCAAAAATTTGCTTTTTATTTGACATTTAGTCAGTTCTAATTTGAATAATTTTATATGTAGTGGAGTAAAGTGAATTTTTAATTTTTAAGTGGCTAATTATAAAATAAGTAAATAATTTTTTTACATATTTCCAGACAGCATGTATTATAATTAATTAGAAAGTAATTAGCTTAGTTTTTAAAGGGGAAAACAAAAAGTTTTTAATTTTTTAAGTCATTGAGTAAACCAGGGGTTACCAAACTTTTTTGATCATCGCCCCCTGTATAATTTTTTGAAACTTCCATAGACCCCCACAAAGGTAATTTTCAGGTAATTAAAATAAAACTATATATTAGTCTAAATATTTAATAAATCGGAAACAGTAAGTAAAGTAGCTACAGATTTTTTACTTCTTAATGAGATGAGTGTGCCTGGTGTTCCTTAGCAAGGAACGCTATATTGAGTTCGAAATTAGTCAATTCGTAAATCCCCTCGAAACCCATAAGGAAAAAAAGGGCAGATTGTTTTCTGATTTATTTTATTTTCTATAAAGAATATAATAGTAAGTCAATTATAAAAATAGTTTAAATTTTTACATACGCAGTTAGATATGTGTGATTTGCGTATTAAAAACTGTTTTTCCTTCGAGTCCCAATAGACCCCCATTCGACCCCTTGGGTCAGATAGACCCCTACTGTTGCTAAATAGACCCCTAGGGGTCTATATAGACCACTTTGGCGACCCCTGGAGTAAACTTATATTAATTTTGCTGGTCCTTGAAAACTTTTTATATCTGAAATCTTTTTATATCTGGTCCTTGAAAACTTTTTATATCTGTACTTTTAAAGCCAATGACTAATTTTAATGGACATTGAATCACTTCTCGTAGTTTGAAATAATTACAATTGTGTTAGAAATAATTTTGCCACGACTAATTTGCTTCTAAAATATTCATCATGAGTGACAGAATCAAATGATATTACTGAGAATTTTATAAAACATTTTCTTAGAAAATTTCGATCGTAATAGAATTTTTTAATTTCATCTATTTAAATTTACAAGTAATTTAAAGAAAAACATAAAAAAAAAAGTTTTAATGAATTTATTTTTGTAAAGGATTTTTTTACAACTCTCTATATATAAATCTCTCTCGCTCTCTCTCTGTTTCCCTTTTTCTCCAAAAAATCATATTAATTTCCAGATGTGTTTAACTGTATTTTAATTAATGTAAGTTGTTACGTACATTAATTTAATCATTTATTCACTAATTATGTATAGCAATATAGATTATATGTAAATAAATGTATTTATTTAAATAATGTTTCATTTGACTAATTAAACTAATTGTTTGCCTTAGGGAAAATTTATCCACTTACTATTTAGAAAATTAAAAATATAATTATGATGATCAAGCATTATGCATTCATTCTTTTTCATGAAAAGCATTATTTTATGATTCTTGGAATTAAATTTAAGAAAAGCTTATTTTAAATTTTCTCATGTGCATAAAAACCACAATCTTCTAATTAGATTATATTTATTAAACTAATTATGTAAATATAACCCCATGAATTCATCAGAGCTGTAATCTTTAACAGTTAAGATAAAATTGACAAATCTATATTTAATTTAAAGTGTGAAATACTATTTCAAATTACTAGAATGCGGGACAAAAATATTTTGTGTTTTCATTACTTTTGTCTTTATTTTAAATACGTTATGAGAGAGAGAAATAAATTTGTGACTTTAGTAAGCTTAGATACTCATAATAATTAAAAGATAACGAAATTGGAAAGGTCAGAGGTACAATTTTTCACGTGAAAAAAACCTAAAAACTAACGGAGAGGCTCAAAGAAGGGTAAAATGTAGGAAACCTTTTATTTTATCAGTAAACGATAAGTGGAGAATATCATTCTTAGCATGAAAAAAAATAATCATTGAAGTTCTAAGCAATTTGAAAATGCTGCAAAAAACAATGGACTCCCTCCTTTTGGCTGGCGGATCGTTGTTAGTTGAAAGGAATAGAACCCAAAACAAAAGACTGATCAAGTTAAATGTGTTAAATAGGAGTTAAATAACCGTTAATGATTAAAGAAATGAGTTAAATTACTTAAATAGGAACAGCAAAATTTTTAGATTTCTTATAAAAGCACTTTTTATAGTAATAAGTCAGCAGTTTGGTGCGGATAGATATATTAAATTTGTCCCAAGAAATCTTTTAAGTTAAAATCTTGAAAGCAATGAATGCCAGAAGTAAAACATGCTAATTTGTCTTTACAGGAATTGTTAATTCATAACACATATATTGATGTCTTTAATGAATATTTTCTCACAGTAGAAACGGCGCAGCTTGTCGTCTTTGGACCTTGCGCCACAAAACCCAACCAACCTCACAGTAGAAACACTTTGCCTTACTTTTTTTTAAAAAACTTTTTTTTTAAAGTGTGCCAACTTCATCATCTGTCTTCATTTCCATAGAGAACTTAGAGAGAATAATGGAAAATGGAACTAAAAATGGATGAAGAAAAGCAGTTATAAAACGGAACATTTTATAAAAATATGGGAAGAAACAAATTTCAACTCTCGAATTTTTCGTGGAATCTATGCTGAAGCGGCTTCAAAGGGTTATTGTAGGAACCGTCCTACTAACTAAAGAATTTAAGTCGACTGTATCTTAACAAAAACAACTTTTATTCAACATGAAATGAAGTAAATAAAGGAAGACCAAACGGCAGGCCCGTCTGTCACCTTCCCCTGTTACAGTTACTTTCTTACTAAATTACACAAACAACTCCCCCCACTTGGGTAATTGAGAGCGCCATCTATATTATAACGGAGGTCTTAACAGTTATTAATGCTAAAAAAACAAAGAATTTTTATTGATTTTTCTGTATAATGTTTTATAAAACTGAGACATTTTTAAAGGTATTTTAATTTCTGATGTTCCTTTTTTTTACTTAAATTTATCATTTTTTTAACATCTGTAATTTTTTGTTTTGCATTGTATTTTTCAAAATGGGAAAGTTTTTTTATGTTTTAATTATTGATTTTTTTAATATAGTTTCTGCTGCAATCCATGCT
Source organism: Latrodectus geometricus (assembly GCA_026290005.1). Classification (NCBI taxonomy): domain Eukaryota; kingdom Metazoa; phylum Arthropoda; class Arachnida; order Araneae; family Theridiidae; genus Latrodectus; species Latrodectus geometricus. The sequence goes on along the minus strand of JAPDSC010125070.1, from coordinate 706,021 downwards.
GCCATACGGTCCGACATAGAGTTGCTTAGACGTCTGATGTTGTCCTGAGACAGTTTGTTTGTTGGGTTTTATGGCGCAAGGTCCAAAAAGGATGTGTCTGAAGACATCTGTGTAGTGAAACAGATATGTACAAAGTGACACAGGAGCGCCTTACGTTTCAGCTTGTACCAAACGTCCTCTATCAGAGACACATCTGGATATCCACGGAAGAGTCTGAAATTGAAATTCGAAACTTTGAGCGTAACTCGAGCTGTATGCTGACTAGCTTTATCTTGCTGGAAAATTGCCCCAGGAAGACCATTTAAGAAAGGTCCCACGTGGCTTCGAATAATGTCATCAACATAACACTGGTCTGTTAAGGTTCTACATATTACAACTAAAGTAGACCAGATATCATAGACTATGGCCCCTCGACCATTGCGCCTGCTGTGCGAACAATATGCCACGCGAAAGTGAGCGAGGAAGCATATCTTTCAACAGGGCACCTCCACAAGAGATTATCATCTGTGCCCAAAGATGAATTGGGATTCATCAATAAGTACCACATTTTGCCAATCTGAGGCATTCCATGCAGCTTGGGTTTGGCACCATATAGACGGATTCACCAAGAGAGTGGTGTTAAGGCAATAAATGCAATGGGAACTTGGATCACAGATTCACTTTCGGAAGGCGTCTGGAAATAGATTGTAGAAGAACTGACACTTGCATAAATCGTTAAGCGAAGGACTACGAAATCCACGAGCTCTTGCCACACAATCATTTCATCATGCAATGTCGGCACGTCGTCTTTCTGCTCGTCCAAGACCTGGTATACCACGCATGGGTACCATCTCGTGTCCAGTGCTCCTAACATGTTTTGACGGCACAGTCCAAGTCTGACGAGCAAGCACTGCGGTTTTTAGACTTTATGAGGTCCCTGTTAAACTGGGAGAAAGGTCTTCTCACACCATTCTTCTCTTAATAAAGTCTTTCTAGCTTCGGCATATGATCCACTTTGCGACGATTTATATAGAGTCCACTTCCTGATTGACTGTTGGGTGTGTGTTGACTCCAAAGTTGCATTACTAGCGTATCGGATTTCATTATACTTAATTACAGTTGCACGCTTGTACTTTTCTTCCTGACTGGTGCGCTTTTTTCAATGTCCCTGAGATGTATGCAATTCATTTTATTGGGAAATAAAAAAGATATTATAGTCAACTAATTTTTTTTCTAAAAAATTGAAAGTAATTGCTCTATCTTTCCCATCATGGAGCTCAAATAAAAGTTGAAAATTGTAATTTCTTAATGATTTTATGAATTAAGAAAATGATTTATGACCATAGAGCTAGGAGTAGTGGAGGAGGCATATCCTATCAAATGCATTAGGTCCGATTGAAGCCATTATCGCCATCTTGGTTGGAGTTTCAAATGCTAGTAGGGAAGAACGCGTCGAGTGATTCCTAAACTACGCATGCGCAGTAATAGTACGATTTGCGCATGCACCAACATTTCGATATGTATAGCAAAGAATAACTTCAAATCAAGTAAATAATACAGCTTAAAAGATGAAGAAAATAATGCAGCTTAATACAGATGAAGAAAATAATACAGCTTAAATATCAAAAATTAAGAAATAAATTCATCGCTTATGTTATAGAATACAAAATAAGCGCTTTTCTCCTCTAACTAAGATGGCCGCACGGTTACAGTTGATACTTCATCGAAAGGGGGAAATTTCCTCTCCCCTACTCCTTTCTCTATGTTTATGACAAATATTTATTTAAATTACGAATAACATAGCAATTTCTTTTGCTATATTATTAATACTTTAAATCAATTTTAAATATAAAAGTTACCGTCTTTTAGTAAAAAGAAAAAAAAAAAGCTTAGATTGCTCCTTGTTAAATAAAAATTCTTTCCGAGTCCTTTTAAGCGATTTACAAAACATAAACTATGAATTATTAGCGTTTTACACATTTTAAGAAATGCTATAAAATCAGTATTTAACACTTAAAATTGTTCTTTTAATTCTGAAAGTTAAACAATTTACATTATGAGATTATTTTAATTTAAATATGGAAATAATTTTATTGTCTCATGGTATTTTGCTTCTTAAAAATTAAGATAATTACAACAAAATTACGTTTATTGTATTCAAAATATTGAAATAATATTATGACTTTCTTTTTCATTTTGATAATCTCATTTGATTAAAAATTAAAAATTAATTTTGTGAGCATCTTAAGTACCATCTTCAAAAAATGTAAAGTGAAAACTAACAAATTACTATCTTTTCCTTTGTATTAAATCTCATATTCTACTTTCTTAAAACAGTTCATAATTCTTTGTAATTAAAATCAAATTCGCTTCAAAATATAAAAGATTAAAATATTCTCAATAGTTAGTTACATATCAACTATTTACTTTACCTCGTGTGTTATTCAGTTGAAATTTGATTTGAAGACAAATCTGAGACATTATGTTAGGCCTATCTTATGTTCCATATGAAAACCTTATCTTCTCAATAGACAGAAAAAATTCCACCCGAGTTAATATTTTATTTATAACAGTTTCATTAAAATATTTCCACAGCTTCTTCAATAACCTAGTAGTTATATGAGATTCACTTTCTACATCTACTTAAGTTTCAAATTTATTGCCCTAGAAAAGTAATTGAAGATCGATTTCGGGCGATGAGTCAGCAAATTAAAGTGTCGACTCGTGCACAAATCTCCTTTCATATATCTTCATAATATTTAATCCCATCCCACAAAAAATAAAGAATTTAGTTTTCACTACTTTCATACATGTGAATATATAATCACATTATAAAATACTACCACAATAATGTAAATTCCATGTTATGCGAATTTGTATTATGAGAGAAACGTTTTATTCGAATTAAATTTCCTATGCAATAAAGAATTAATTGGTTAAATTTTTACAGTATTAAATATTTTCAATTCTTTATTAATGAATAATCAGTTTGATTAACGAATGATCAAATTTACGTAATAAATAGTCACACCTCATTAATAATGAATAACCATCAATTAATGAATTATCAATGAAACACATAATCAATGAATGGTCACGCCCAATTAATAAGTCATGTCTAAATAACAAACATTCCTACCTAGTTAATGGAAAGTCACTATTGATAGGAATGTTATAAACATTCCTATTTATTCTTTGCGTGCATATTTGTAATTTGACAAATTTTATTAGGAAATGAAATGCGTTATTTATTTCAAATCAGAAAAGCTAAGGAAGATAATGAAGAAAATTAATTTAATTAGAAAAAGTTAGTTTTATTGTAATGCAAAATAGTCTTTGTTTTCAAATCATTATTAGCTTGCTCATAATTTGATGAATTAAAAAAAAATTATTTATTCTTTTCATTCTGTATATCATCGTTCTTTAAATTGTAGGTTGCGACCCTAATTGGACCATAAATCCTGCAGCAGGATCACCAAAAATTTTAGCACTGTTGATATTTCATTCAATTGTTGAAAAAAATTCCAAAGTATTTTTGAAATCAACATAAACTTTTATCTTTTCTATTTGTTTGCAACATATCTTTCTTCTTTAATTACAGTAAAATTAAGCTCAGTAGCATGGCAATGGCCCTAGGAATCATGGATTACCATGCTCATATCTGTTTTTGTGACCGAGGCTGCGAAGTTTATGTTCTAGTTGGGTAGTGAATCTAACAAGAAATCCCAGAGTCCCGAGCATGCTTGATAGCCAGTTTTATCGACTCAATGAAGGAATGAAAGGCTGGGTGCCTAATCCGAAACTGACCTGTATTTTGGAAGCGCGAAGCCACCAAGCTTCATAAAATCAAAGTGTCGATCAAATTACAAGAATAAAAAAAAAAATTCGCTTCATCCTGTAATGTCGATATTTGTCAAGATTTCATCATAAAAATATCGGGGAGGCACACGTTGTTCGCCTTAATGATTAATCCTCTCAAGTGAGTAGTTAGAAATAAATGGTTTTTTTTAGTATTGATCTTCCAAATAGCTACATTTAATAGTTAATGTTTGAATTCATCCGAGTAAACGAATTTATTATTATCATTTTTATACATTTTTAACTTTCTTATTTAAAATTTTTACAGTGTTCCAATATATTAGAAATAAAATTAATGGCCTAAAACTACAAGTAACATTACATAACAAATGAAGAAAGAGACAATTTTACTCAGACATGTGTCAGATGTACAATGATTATCGGATCGCACAAAACTTTCTCAGATATTATATACCGTTTTCAAATCAAAAACCCTGCTATAAATCATTAATGAAATATTATGTATCATATTATCCCAAATTATTAATAAGTTGAAAAGAAGCATAAATTATTAAATAATTTTTTTAATTTTTATACACGTTGCACAAATATTTTAAAACTAATATCACAAAACCCATTTAAGTATTAATAGTATGATGTCCAGGCCAGAAGGAGTCCTATGTAATGAAGCACCCTCTGGATATCCATTTTGTGCCATTGTCATCCTGAAAGTGGGCATCGCAACTTTTTAGCAAGCTTTGACCTGCTATCTACAGAGGTATCATTTCCCATTGAAATCACACTTTCCAATCAATTGTCTTTAGAAGACACAATAGATCACAACTCAGTACATTCCAATTGCGAGATCGAAGCCATGACACCTACGTTATTTGAGTTCCTTGGTTTATGAATCAATGTCAACTTTCTCAAGGAGGAATTAATTTATCGTTATTAAAGAATATTTCGATACGAAGCATCTTTTCCATTTTTGTTTTATTTCCCATTGGATGCTTACCGTTAAAAGGGAAATACTAGCTTCTTTTCAAAAAAAAAATTGATTCAAATAACCGATTTAAATTGCTCTTGCTGATTTAAACAAACTATAAAGTCATTTGATTTATTTATTGCATAAACAATCAAATTAATGCACTTTACATACTACAGGAAATAAATTTGTCTTTACTTAATGATTAATAAGTATTTATTTTTTAATAACGCTATCAAGACAAAGTCTCCAAGAATATATAAAATAACCCATCCCACTAAGATATTGGCCAACATTTTCTTTCCAATACTCATTGAAGAGCTAATCCCACTGACAAATTGACTTGTTTTTGATGGGTGGACAAAATTGTATATTCAGCATTATTGGTGAATACGATTATTTGTTTAACTCACAGACCAATTAAAAGTAAAATAAAGTGACGTACACATGATCTCAACTGTAACGAATGAAACAACCATTTTATGGTTAAAAAAAAATAAAAAATTCTATTAAAGAAGTATAAAATTAAAAAAATTATTTTAAATATTATAAAAAGCAATTTATATGCGAAACTTTTTAAAGTCAACTACATTTCAATGTATTCTTTTACTGATTTGTTTCAAGACTTATGTATCGCACTATCTTTCTTAGCAAATACAACGCGCTATATTAAAAAAAAGAAAATATGAAAGGGAAATTCACTGTTCAATGGGAAACAATGTGATTGTCGATCCTTATTTTAAATACTGTAATTAGTAACACAAAAATATGATTGTAAATATATTTAAACTCGATATTTTTTTAATAAATCCATAAAGCAAAATTGCGTGACGTAAGTCATGTCATATAAAAACATAAATTTGTTAAGTCGCTAACAAAAATCTAAAATGTTTGTTAGATTCTAAAAATCTTTCATTTAAAAAAAGTATTTCTTTTTATGCTTTTAAATGTACCACATTATATTCCCTATCAAATTAACTTTATAGATACTAAATAAAAACGCTCTTGATATGTTTCATAGTGGATTTCATTTCGATTTCTTAATATTGTTTCACATCTTCTTCTGTTTACTGTGTCTGAAATCGTAATTGAAATACCAAGTTCTTATTAAAAAGAAGAAATAAACTTAAAATAAAGGAAACTAATGTATAATATGAGTTGTTTTCTGTTTCATTTCAAACTTAATAAAACAATATTTTTAAAAGTGTAGCATTTTTAATACAAAGGATCGAGTCTAGTTATTTGCGCTCGCGGGCAAGTTGAGATAATCTGTTTTTATTTTGTTCATTAAAATGAAATTCGATATCCTAGCAAAATAATTAATTGCACCACACAAGAAAAAAGGAATAATAAATATTTACTTCAACATCACAAATGTGAAAAATATTTACTTTTAACAGTTGATTTTTAACTTGTTTGATATTTAAAAATAGCTTTTGATGTTGACAACAAGGTTTGAATAAAATTTATTCCTTTTCAAATTTTATTAATAAGGAAAGAGAAAAAACAACATTTCCGAATTAGGCACTGATTTGCAGCTTGAAAATAACTGAAATTTAAAAAGTAATATGAATTTAGCTCAGAGCAAAATATTTAGTTTATTTTAAATACCAGTTTCTAAAATTAAACACATCAATATAAGCATTTCTATTTCTAAGAAAACACATGGATCACTTACATACACAAATTTCTGTGTGTATTACTTAAGAAAATATTGAATCTCTTGACAGCATCTTTTAAATATTCCTCAGCCAATATTGAAATTAATTTTTTTAATACAATCATTTGAAATCAGTAGATGTGTGGACGAATATAAAATTTTGATGTTCATGGAGGAAATGGTTGTATATATATATATATATATATATTTATTTGACTTATTTAAGACTGTTCTTCAAAATTCCTTTTTTAATATTTCCGTGTACTTTTGTACTTTCAAAGTTTTCTTTTTTATTTCAACAGATACACACGTTCGTTTCTTCAAGTTCTTAGGCTACATATAAAAAGTTTATCAAATAAAAAAATTTTAAAAATGTCAGATCATCAAAAATGAAACAAACAATGGAAAAGAAAACTACTTGCTAGAGCCGGAAAGTTCGCAACAAAAGAGATTTTTCAAAATTTTAGTTCGTAAATGGCAGCTAAAATTATTATTGTGTCTATGGTGTCAGGGTAAGGACTAGATACTAAATAAAATGTTTGTAAAAACGAACCTATAACAGTGATTAGGCAAAGCGGGTTAAATGAGAGGCGCGGGCAACTGAACGCAGTCGCCACTCGCCAGATGTCACTCATGCAACGTCACTGTGAGCGTATTTCGTTCTAGTTGCCCATTTTATCTCTTGATCGCGTAGCGCTTAACATTCATATTTTAAGAAAAAAAAAAAAACCTTTTAAAATAATGGAGTATAAAAAAAGAAGAAAAGTAGTTTGCTTAAAAAAAGAGTGGACTTGGAAATATTTTTTTACGGAATACAACGGTAAACCAATTAGTCTTATTTGTTATAAAGCAGTGGCGGTATTTAAAAATTTTAATCTAGCACGCCATTTCAAGACCAAACATTTAAAAATTAAATATGCTTTCATGAATGACGCAGAAAAAATAAATGTGGATTAAAAACAGTATCTGCTCGCCGTAATTTGTTTATAAAGCAAAAGACTGCCCACAATGCTTCTACACTGGCTGGATATGTTGCAGCTAATATATAAAATAGCTAAACATAACAAACCGTACTCAGAAGGAGAATTTCTAAAATATTGTATTGAGAGTATGAGCTAAGTTTTATGTCCAGAAAAAATTAGAGTCTGTCGGCTTATCGCGAAAAATCTGCGAATTGTAATGCCATTGCATCCAACCTGTTCACTCAATTTAGGCAGCCTATAGAAATTTTTAAATATTTTTCAGTGATGATGGATGAAAGTACGAATAGAAGTGACACTGCACAATAACTAATCTTCATTAGAGACATTGATGACAATATTACTGAAGAGCTAGCTTGTCTGCAGAAAAACGACGGGACGAATAATTTATAACAAATTTTCAGCGTTTAAAACTCATGTCACCTCTGAGTAAGAACAAACTAAAAGATTTTAGTGAGGCGTTTAAAAGCTTGGTTCGGAATTTGAAACTAGGTTCGAGAACATTCAGTCATCGATAGATGTTTTCTCGATACCGTTTAACGTAGATCCGGCCAATGTATCTCAGTTGGAAATTATTGAAATGCAGTCCATTTAAAGCAATTGTTCTTGCATTTTACAAAACTAGATTTTCATAGAGCACTGCCAAAAGCTCAAAGATGATTGATCACGCCCAGAAAATTTTACCGTCGTCTTATGTGTGCGAACAAACTTTTTCGACCATAAAATTGCGGGAAAACTCAATCAGAAACCGATAGACTTTCCGCACAGCTGAAAGTTGCTTCGACACTGCTGGAACCTGCTTTCGAAAATATTATGGAAAATCAAAAACTATTCCATTTGTTTCACACCTCTAACATGACAGGGTCCTCGAATAAAAGTTAAAATAAATATTATTTAAGGTAAAAAGTAATTTGTAACATTTGCGTGTAATGCTCTAATGTTTTTATAATATTGTGATTATGAAAACTTTAACACAAAATGCATTTTTTCTATAATTCTGGCCCTCCTCTAGAATTTCTGAAACTTTGTGGACCCCATTAAAAAAGTTTGCCCACCACTGTGCTCTATAACATTAAATTTCTACCTTGTGTTTTCTGTTCACAGTCTGCTTAGTAAAACATTTAATTTTTTTCATCTGTTTTTATTAAAATGATTATATATTATTACGGACGATACTTAACATTATTAAAAGCATGCATTTGTTTCTATAACATTGAAATATATCTTCTTCTTTATTTTATTGTATTTACTGCATTTTAGTTGAATCTTGCAATTCGTTTGGCTTCTTAAAATTGGCTAATGTACTTGAAGCTTTTGTTTCCTTGATAATTTCTTACATTTGGAATTCTTATTAGTATATTGTGGAAGTTATTCATTTTTTATCAATTTATATAAATATTACATAGGTCCCCAATCCATTTAATATGTCTCCAAACCATATAATATTATATGTATTGGGGAATTGATCTGTGATGAGAATCATTCCACATAACATGATAAATGGATATGAAGTTATCTGATAAAATCTATTATCAATTTTCTGTTGGCAGCACACAGAAAACTGTTGATAAAAGAAATATTTTATATATATGAACATATTAAAAAACACTGTGAATTATTTATTTTTTGATGCTTCAATCGGAATACCGTCACAATTAGATTCCTAATAGCCGTTTCGCTAGACCCTGTTTTTGATGCTATAAGATAACGTCAGCAGGAATTCTCATTTTCTACATTGGATTTTTCTTTCTTTTTCTGTTAGAAATAACGCATTATTCCAGTTATTTTAAGAAGTATTTATAAACTAATCACCATATTAGAAAAGTTTAACTATTTAAACTCTATAATATAAATTATTATAACTAATATAAATTAATATAAGTTCTATAATATAAAAATAAATTAGAAAAGTTTAACTATATAAATTTAATTAACTAGGGAAAATCAGATATTAGTTCAAATTAATGTCTGATTTTCACCTATAAATGTGTAAGACAATAATTCTTAGACATCAAAATAAATAATTCCTTTTTTTTACAAAATTTAAGGTTTTCAAAATTTACGGCCTAATTTAATTATTTCTTAAAATAATTTAAGTTTTCTTTTTTAAAAAATATTACTACTACCCTCAACTAAATATCTTTGATGCATTTGCATTTAAACTTATATATTTATATTTTCCCCTATTCCTTGAATTTAATCACTAATATCCTCAATTATAATATTTTCAATCAAAAGTAATCATTACTATTGATTGAATTATGATTGATAATAAAAACTAACTTATACGCTTGCCTAATTTATCTAACATAATTTAATGTCAGAAAATCTCTTAAATTCTAAATATGACGACTTAAAATTGATAACCATAGTTAACTTAATAATTGCACTTTTCCTCCATGTTTTTGAAGTTTCTCGATTCATGTTTTCTTAATTGAGATGCATACCTTTCTATAGTTTTTTTTTTTAATGTTTTAATCGCGCTCATCATGTCCGTTTTAGGTTTTAAATCATAAATCTTTAATCATAAATCTTTAAATCGTAAATCTTAGCACAGTTTGTTTTGGGTTTTAAAGCGTAAACTGTGTAGTAAAATTTTATTTTAAATAATTCATTGATTCTATGTCATAAGTCATAAATTAAATTGTTAATATACGAGGTCATTATCGGGATGGTCTCGTGGACTACGTAAAATATCTTCGTGGTCTACCAGTCGACCACGGTCGACGTCTTGGCCACCCCTGCACTAAACTCTTATTAATACGGTCCGAATTAATGAGAATTTACTGTGTGTCGATTTTATTATTAATTTAAAGAAACTGCTAAAACGAATCAAAAACAACACTATTTTGATTAAAAATTAAGAAATATTTGATTTCCTCTCGGATTATATCTTTCTACCGATTATTTTATTACAATATAAAACAAATTAGCTTAGGGATAAAAGACTTTTATCGTCAAATTTTTGAAAAAAAAAATAATAAAGATATCATTATTTTATTCACAAGATTATTTTCAACCAATTTATAAATTTATGAACACTCAGCAATAAGTATTCATATGTTGCCAGATATATTTGCTTATTTCAAAACAAAACAGCAGCTAAAAGTTTAATAACTTTAAATCAAAGAAATTAAACTAAATTTTCTTAATTCTAATATAGAAATTAAATTTTCGTAAATGTATCTAAAGAAAGCAAATGATTCAAATTACGATTCAACTATTCAAATTACATTCATTTCCAAAATATAAACACAAAACTACAGAAGGAGAAAATTAGATAATTTTTTTAATACAAATATTAAATTATTATTATTTGTCCTGGTAAAAATAAAAAGGCATTTCTGACATACAGCACTTTTGCATTAGCTTCTATTTAAAAAAAAAAAAAAGTTTTATTTAAAACATGATACCGATTTTGATGAAGCGAGCTCCTTAATCTAAGTTTCAGAAATTTTCAAATTCCTTAAAAATTGTATCTACTATTTAAAAGTACATTTTAATAAAAGTTAAATTATAAATTTCCTATATGGAACACCAGATGGCGCTTCTCATCATCATAACATCATTTTAGTACATGCTGCTTTCACAGCGATCCTGGTTGAGCACGTTGTCATGTATGTCAGGTAGACCGAGAGACGATACGATTCGTTTTACATACACACAAAAAACATTTATTAGCATTAAGATACACAGGCACGAATGAGCATAACAACAACTACACCGAACATGTACAAAACGAAACTCGAAAAAGTAAAGAAAGCACGCACGTGTCACACAGCTTGGAAGGTTCTCTCATCTGGCTGTTGACAGATACATTACAGTTCCTCCCCGACAAAATATAGAGTCACAGGTCGAGTCTCTTTGGAGGTTTCCTGATTCGGTTTGAGCGTCGGAATGGCACATCAGTTTTCGGCTTTCCGGAAGCGTCTGGCACAGGCTTAGGTGGTATATCATCACTTGGAGTGGCAGATACAGGTACATCTTTAGGTTCAGGGAAAACTTCAGGTACAGGTACAGGTGGTTCCGATTCAGCAACATCATTGGATACTGGCTCATCTGGAAAATTCAATTCTTTGTTGTAAATTGGAGTTTCAGTAGCAGCTTGGGATAATTCAATCGACTTCCCACATTTCCTTATTTGATCTACGTGTCTCTTCCAAATTTCATTTCCAATTTGTATGCTATAACTCAAAGTTCCATCTTGGTTTATCCTTGCTGGTTCTTTCTTCGTTGCGATACAAGCTGAACAGTTCTGAACAAAATTTGTTATACTGGAATCAATACCTTGCCAATAGCAGTAGCTTCTAGCTATGGCCTTCATTTTGATAATTCCGGGATGTCCAACATGAAGTTCTTCCAAAACTTGATTCTGGTACTTTTCAGGAATGCATACTCTATGACCATACATTATGCAACCATTTTGCAATGAAAATTCAGATTCTCTACCTTTCCAAGGCACAGGTAATTCAGTTCCAGATTTTAAACTTTCATACAGTTCGAACAATTTTCTATCAGTTTTAGTAGCTCTAGCTATGTCAGTTGCTGTAACAGGCATTAATTCAACTTGCGAAATATTTGTCACATCTGCTTCAGTCAAGTACTCACAGTCCTTGTTAACTGCCAGTGGTAACCATGAAAGTGCATCGGCATTGCCATGATTCTTAGTGTTTCGATACTTAATTGTATAACTGAATGCTTGAAGAAAAAGTGCATAATGAACCATTCGTGTTGCTGATAGACATGGTAAACAACGATTAGGTGCGAAAATTGATACTAGGGGTTTATGATCGGTTACGAGATCAAAATGTCGACCGAACAAATATTGATAAAATCTTTTTACTCCCCATACGATACTCAATGCTTCCTTGTCTATCTGCGAATAATTACGTTCCGTTTTAGTTAATGACCTTGATGCAAACATTGCTGGTTTTTCTGAACCATCTGGCATAATGTGACTTAAAACTGCTCCGATTCCAACTGGTGATGCATCAGTTTGTAATAAAAGAGGTAACTTAGGATCATAATGGCATAAAATTCTGTCTGAAGCAATTTCTTGTTTCAATGCCTTGAAAGCTTTTTCACATTCTGCAGTCCACAAAAATTTAGTACCTCTCTGCAGTAAATTATTGAGAGGAGCGACTCGAGTAGATAAGTTGAGAATAAATTTTCCGTAGTAATTGACTAAACCCAAAAAACTCTTCAAATCAGATACAGTTTTTGGAACTGGTACCTTCGTAATTGCATCGATTTTTTCTTGTGTTTTGTGGAGGCCGAATTTATCAATTGTATGACCACAATAATTCACAGATTTCTTAAAAAATTCACTTTTCCGCTTATTTATTCTGAGACCATATTCTTCTAGTCTCTGTAGCACTAATTCTAACCTTTCAAAATGTTCTTGATCATTTCTCCCCGTTATGGTAATATCGTCTAAAAATACGTGTACCCCCGCGATGCCTGATAAAACTTGTTCAATGGCTCTCTGCCACACTGCCGGAGCTAATGCTATACCATAATTCATTCTCTTGTAACGGAACAAACCCTTGTGAGTATTGATCGTCAATAGATGTCGGTCCTTCTCATCAACTAACATTTGCAGGTATGCCTCAGATAAGTCGATTTTAGTAAAGAACTCCCCTCCTGACAGTTCAGCAAAAATGTCCTCGATACGGGGTAAAGGATACTGTTCAATTTGTAGTCCCGGGTTGATAGTCACCTTATAATCACCACAGATTCGTAGGTTCCCATTCTGTTTGATGACAGGAACAATTGATGTAGCCCAATCACTATATGTCACCGGCTCAATGATGTCTTCTGCAACTAACCTATTAAGTTCAGTTTCTATTCTTTCTTTTAAAGCAAATGGTACTGGTCGAGGTTTAAAAAAATACCGGTTTGTAATTAGGTTTCATTTGAAGACGGCAACAAAACTTTTCCAGTTTCCCGATACCAGGAGAAAAAATTTTCTCATACTTTTGAAGCAAGATATTTAATTTATTGGTTCGAGAATTACAATTTTCAACCCGAACTGCTTTAATTGAGCTCCAGTCTAATTTGAAATTTCTCAACCATTCACGACCAAAAACTGCGTTTACTTTTGCATGTACTAAATAAATAGTTTCTGTATTAATTTGATCTTTGTATTGAATTTGCACCACTGCTTGGCCAGCTGATGTTATCATAGAATTATCGAAATTCCTAAGCAATAATTTGGTAGGCTTAATGGCTACATCAGGACAAAGTTTCTTAAATTCATTCACATTCATACAACTAATAGCAGCTCCAGTATCTAATTCAAATAAACATTTATTCCCTTCAACAAAAATTTCTATTAAAATCTTATCCTTTGCATGTCGTGGTGATTTAACGCTATTAACTGGTACAGTTTCAGAACAAGATTCTATTTGTTTAACTATTTCGTTACGTTTTGAGCGGCAGACTTTTGCCAAATGCCCGTTCTTTAAGCAATTCCTACACTGAGTGTTCTTGTGCTTACATTCGTGAGCTAAATGTTGAGTACTATCACATCTGTAACATTTCCGAGATTTATCAAACTTCTTTGTAGGTTCAGATTTCTTAAATTTAGAAAAATCTTTTTTTATAGTTTTATCTTGTGAACTATGTAATTTTTTTATCGATACCATTTGATTCTGAATTTCACACACATCTCTCTGAGCAGATTCCATTGCGAATGCAATGCTCTTAGCTTTTTCGTATGTTAACTTATCCTCTGCTAACAGCTTTTTCTGTATACTTTCGTTTTTGAGACCCATCACCAATTTATCACGAAGCATCGTACTTAAATTGTTCTCAAAGTTGCAGTGTATCGATAGTTTTTGTGATTCGGCACAATAATTTGCAATGGACTCACCTTCAAATTGCTTCCTCTTGTAGAAACGAAACCGTTCAGTCATCTCTAGTGGTTTAGGATTCAAATGTTCCGAAAGTAATTTTACGATATCTTGATAAGTCAACTCAGAAGGAATGTTCGGAGTGGCCAGATTCTTTAACAATTTATACGTTGTTGCTCCCATAAGGCTTAAAATAGCAGGGACTTTCATTTTATCTTCGATCCCATTAACAACGAAGTAAGATTTTAAACGTTCCACATAACTGGACCAGTCTTCCACAGACGCATCATAAGATTCAAAATTAATGTTTGAAGATCCCATCCTCGTCGCCAATTCTTTTGTCATGTATGTCAGGTAGACCGAGAGACGATACGATTCGTTTTACATACACACAAAAAACATTTATTAGCATTAAGATACACGGGCACGAACGAGCATAACAACAACTACACCGAACATGTACAAAACGAAACTCGAAAAAGTAAACAAAGCACGCGCGTGTCACACAGCTTGGAAGGTTCTCTCATCTGGCTGTTGCCAGATACATAACACACGTGAAAACGAAAGAACATGAGAATGACGAATTTTGAACCTTGATGAAACCAATAATATTGTTATTATAAACCTTTGTTGTAATTACAATTATAAGTAACTGTAAATATGATTAACATACTATACATAAAATGTCATTTAGTTGTATTACTTAGTTATTAAAGAAACCCAAATATATACTTAGAAAAAATAGCGGTAACACATCAAGAAAACTTAAAAAGACAACGGTATAAAACCATTTTCATGCAAAGAGATGTGTTTAACTTCTTTTAAAAAATAACATACTTTGAATTCTGATGTTTAAAAATATAAGGTCAGGGCTGGCGCTAGCAGCTTCGCCGCCCTGGGCAAAGAGGTAAAATGCCGCCCCTTTATAACAAAAATTAAAAGAGATAACCTAAGCCCTTTCCACGATTAATGGTAAAATAAAACGAGTAAAAAAATTGCAATCATCAGCAATGTTGAAGTTTTGATACATGTTTTGACAAATTAAGACACACGGTTAAAAATTCTATTATTGTGTCCCTTAGATTAAATTATAATAGAAATATTATTTCTTTAAGTTTTAAGCTATTTTTAAGTGCGAATTTCTTATGCTTGTGAGTTTTCTTACATTTCAAATATTTTGACATTTCAAATAGTTAAATGTTCATACATTATTAATATATACAGGGTGTTTATTAAACATACGCCAAAAAATTCAAGGGTTTGTTCCCTGGACTATTCTAAGAATATTTTGTCCTTTAATAATTTTTATGAACCTGCTTTGTTTCGAAGATACAAGGCGAACATAGTTTTCGTCAAATCCATTTTTATAGTTTGTAAAATCATTAAATATCTTGCATTCTTATTCTAGCTGGAGGTCATTATTTTCAACAGTTCTTGTAGATTAAAAAACTTTACCTGTAATTTTTGGTAATAAAATGTTGTTATAATGTCAAAAATTTTGTTCGCCCTGTATCTTCGAAACAAATTTTTGCTGTATGTTTAAAAAACACCCTGTATATATACAGGGTGTTAGGGATTTGATTCCAAATATCTTAATGCATAAAAATATGATTCATTTTAAGCAAAAAAGTTTAGTATATCATGGGTCAAAACTCAATTATTTTAGAAAGAGAAAATGTTTAAAAGTTTGAGAAATTTAATTTTAGGGCCAATTTGCCGCCCCCTAAGGTTGCTGCCCCGGGCAGGGGCCCGGCTTGCCCACCCCTAGCGCCGGCCCTGATAAGGTATTATTTGGCTCGATTGACACTTAATACCTCGATCATGATCAGAAAATATTCAAAACTAGAATAAATATCCATGTTTAAAATAGGAGTCACAGCTACTAGGTATGAAATCAGAATTCTAATTACCCAACTGCAAGCTCGGTAATATGCTAAAATCTTAATAGAAAAATTCTCCAAGAATATTGAAAAAAAAATCACTATTTTGAATTATATTTTGTCCGAAACAGTTAACACACTATATCATGATTTTAATGAGAATAACCATTTACAACCATTGAAACAATTAGGTATAAAACCATATGGGGAAAAAATTTATAGATATTGATTTGATTGACATTAAATGCGATTAAATTTGGATCTCAAGAAAACGTGGCAGGACGCCAAAAACCAAGATGAAAATAATATTGCGATTTGGGAAAATCTCAAGTGATGAGAGAAAAAATCAGGGAGTCAGTCTTCGAAAGAGATGGGTAAATGTCTCAGTGCTTTAACAGCACAAATTTTAATTTTATTCAGTGGGATTATGTGTAATTAGGAGTTGCGTCTTTGAATGTTTGCTTTGAATGTAATAAATAATTAGCTTAAATACGTTTCTTATTTCGATACGCCGCATTAACTTGTTTCCATAAATTAGAAGACGACATTATATTGCTCTTATTAATAAAAATAAGTTTCATGTCAAAATAGACAAAAAAATAAAATTAATAAAGTATATAAGCACGTCTCGTCTGAAATTAACAAAAGAATAAACAAGTTTAAAATCAAAATTAAAGTACGTGAGCATGCCTACAAAGAGCGCATGAAGGGATTAGAGTCAAGTGCTTCAGTTTCCTACTATAGAACAGTTTTGAAGTCTATGATAGGACCTAGTAACAGGAAACGCAATGTGACTAATCATTACGATTCCCTCGGCATGCTAAGATTTTTATTAAGTCAGATACATCTCATCACATATGGGTTGTCGCATTCTGACAACACTACACTCAACTCCATACAATAATGATGATAATCCTCTGTGATGAATGCATTATCGCCATACTTTCACTTCGAAATGCTTTTTTTTTGGCGATCTCTCGTACTTGTCACACTCTTAAATACTTGTCATCACATTGCAGAATAAAACTTCACTCTTCTCACAATCATTATTATCACAAATCGTTATCGTGATTACTATACCAATTACAATCACGATAACCTTCTGTCCAAGTTAATGCAATATCTCATTAAAAAAATCTATGCAGAACACGAAGCTTCCTCTTAAGAATGATTCATGTTTTGAATGTATTATGACTCTTGCAATCCTTAAATCTTGTCATGACACTGCAGGACGAAACTCCACTCATCCTTGGACATACCTTTGCCCTAATAATACACAATCCAATAAATATGTTAAGACAAATGACATCAAATGGCGCCTCCTATTACACGGGTAAAAAATCAAAAACTTAGTACTTATGGCTATATTTCATTACAACGTAAATTATGTGCACACTCTAAACGAAACATTATCTCACTAATAATCACTACAACCATAGATGTCAAACGAAT
>JAPDSC010125070.1:671419-683579 GCA_026290005.1 Latrodectus geometricus | reverse complement strand
TTACAGTACCAGCAATGCATATTAGAGGACTGCGAGCGTGATACCGAATGCCCATACCATAATACCCGGAGCAGGATGAATGTGGCGGTGCATAACGCAGTTGTTCAGCATCCTCTCTCCACGGAGTCTCCAGACTCGAAAGTGACCATCATGGTATTGCAGACAGGAGCGTGATTCGTCAGTAAAGACAATTTCATTCCATTCTGCCGTTCACATCCTCCTTTCTTGGCGGCAGAGACGTCTGTGGTTCTGCGTCAAGAGTAGAAAAAGCAATGGACGTCTTGTCGACAGATCACTCTACTGCAAAAGTCGTCGAATGGTACGCGCAGACACTGAATGATTCGTTACACACTGAATCTGCTGTGATTCGTGATGTGGCTGAGCGATCCTTCACTGCCATGTGCACAATTTACCTGATCACGTGAAGTGGTGCACTGAGGTGGATGCGATCGTACACTTGATGCATCTAGCATCCAACGATCATATATAATCATTACACTTGTTGGGTTCCGTCCAACACGACTACCGATTTCCCTGAAAGATAATCCACAATCTCGTTGAGTCACTATCTTTCCACTAACTCTTATACTTTATCAAAAAATAATTATTGTTTTCTACGAGGTATAACTGATCATTTTTTTAATAAATAAATAAAAAAAACCGACAGGAAAAACACAATTGCTGAACTTAAAATCGTCGAAATCTCCAAGTCTAAAACAGCGCTTTGAAGTGGGGTCACAGGAGCGCATTATGTGTTTCTGAGCTGAAATTCTGATCATTTGCATATCTGAGCTCCGCTAATGCATGTTGTAAATTCCATGCTATTGCATGCTTCCTTCAGAGTGTTGCATTTACGGTGCCCAGCAGTGTAGATCAGCTAAAATCAAACGAATGAGGTGCAGAACGCTTGAAATTTTTTTCTTTTGATACTAAGTTATAATGAAATGAATTCGGAAATTCTTTCATCCGCAATTCGTTGTATATCCTATCAGAAGCGTATTTTTTAAGCCAAAAAGAATTCGCTGTAGAGAAGGAAAAAAAATTTTTTTTAATTAAACAAATAGTTTTTTCTTCTCCTAAGCCCGCGTCTTCGGCATCTCTGCCATCTGTTGGCGAGCAGCGCAATTAAGTGATGATTAAGAATAAAAAAAATTAGCATCTGCGTATAATTTTTCTTCATGAAACTTTAAAACAGTAGTTGAATTCCTGAAGTGGTTACCATCCACATCCCCCTTATGGCACAGAGGGCAACTTTTACTCCAATAAGATGCTAGGTTGGTTGGGTTTTATGGCGAAAGGACATGCTGCTCCAAGAAATTAAATTTTAAAGAAGTATTTTATTCATAAAACCCAGACTCAACAATAAAAGATTAAAACACAAAAATCAATGTATATATTTCTTAAAATCTAAATTGAGTAAAATGAAAGTAAAAATAAAACTTATAAAATCAAAGTTATAAAGTTTAAATAAAATTATGAAAACCAATCGCCTTTAAAAAGGCAAAAAGGTTTTTGTGGGGGGGGGGCTCCCCCACTAAATCATACAAAGTTAAAATATCAGTTTTAAAGAAGATAAAACGATAAAGGTTAAAAGCTGGACATGCGATTAAAATATGATGAACAGTATATGGTTCACCACACGTTTCACACCATGGGTTCAATTCATTTAGAAACAAATGTCTGTGTGTGAAACGTGTGTGTCCGATATGAAGGCGAGTTTGTCTAACATCTGCTCTTCGTATCGGTAAAACTGATAATGGGATGAAATATGGAAATATGGCACATAATTTATTAGCGACCTGCATACTCCATAACTCCTGCCAGAGAGAGTTAACAAATGTTTTTACAACCCTTCTCACGTCGAAAAGAGGGACACATGAATGAAGTGAGGACGATGCAGCTTTAGCGGCTGCCTTTTCATCTAGACCTACATGACCTGGGACCCAACAGAAAATGTCACAACCCTTGCCAGCAAGGGAATCCAATGCTCCGAAAATCTTGGACACAACTGGATGACAATTATTATAGCTTTTCAATCCTTCACCAATAAGATGCTAATAGTCATGTCCAGTATGCAAATGAAAACAAGTAACTCCATCAGGCAGGGAAATGGGGATTCTATAACTTTTGTTGAGCAAGACCCTCCACTTTTTGCGTACCGATGTATGAATATACACGAGGGTTGTATTATTTTTTTTTTTTAATTTACTATAAATGATGTTAAGCAAAGGCAGAAAACAGTCAAGCTGAACAGCCTGCTGGTGTTTATGGATGGAAGCCCACTGGACTTTTCTTAGACTTTTTAAGCTCAATTATCTTCATTCTACAGAAAAGTATGTTTTCATTTTTGCGGGATTTATGAATATATAAAACTTTGAATTTGTGAATGACAAAATAGCAACTTAAGAATCGATAAGATGCACAATGTTGTGTTCAGAACAATTTTTTATTTATCGATCGCAAATGATATTGCCGCTACCTTACCCTCAAAGTAGTCACAATACTTCCTAACAGAACACTTGAATGGACTCCAGCACCAACGTTTTTAATGTCATCTTCTGTTGAGCCATCTGTGTACACGTGCACCCATTTCTGAAGAAGATATCTTCAATGTATAAATAACAAGAGTAGGACTTTTTAAGTAACCCTGTGTCGAAAATTGCTTACCAACATTTCACTAACTCCTGTTTAAACCATGAATTGTGTCCCTTGTTTAAACTAAACAACTTATATCTCATTGATGAAGAAACAAACTTGAAGAATTGATGAAACAAATCGTAAATATTGTGTTTTTTTTTTTTTTTTTTAAGAAAGAAAGAAAGAAAGAAAGAAAAACTACGATATTACAGAAAAATATGGCTATTCATTGCAGCAAATATTTTTCCTTATTTCAGCTGACATGCAAAGACAACAATTTTAATAAAGGGAAAGAACCTCGCGGCTCAATTCTTGAAGCGCGTAGAACTCCGAAGTAATTTGCGTCGGGTCTCATAAGCAGCTTCATGATTTGTTCAAATTAGTCTTACTCACACGCGCGTTTTAAGTGAATCATAAACATTGCAATCAACATATCAAAACAAAGCTTATACTTTAAGTTAACAAGAGTCCAACCTATTAAAATAAGTTTCATTTCATTCCGTGCAATGATTCGAGGTAAAATCCCAGATGAAAACCGAGCAAGATTTCTATTTACAGAGATTGCAAAAGCAGCTTCCAAATGAAATAGTTATACAATTGAAAAATTTAAATAAAATTTCTACGTTTCCTTTAAAAAAATTAGCTTTAAGGACTTACAAGCGGACATTTTCAAATGGTTATCGGTAATATATATCCTCTAAAACTAACTAAAATCTAAAAAGTTATTGTTTTTGTTATAAGTAATAATTTAAACTTCGGCTCTAACTGTATCTGTATCTACTCCCGATATTGGGAGGCCAGAGACTCTATCAACAGTTTGCCTACCTCATTTTATATTTTTAGTGCTTTTAAAGTATTCTTAATTTGTTTTGTGTTTCTTTGATCTCTGTATAAGGATAAAGTCTGTAACTGCTTGATACATTGGAAATAAAAAAAAAAATTTTTAACTTTCAAAATAATACATATATAGCATCAATAAGACATAATGCCTTTTACATATTCACAACCCAAAAATTTAAATTTTTTGTTAGATAAAAGCTGCTTTTAAAAGTTGAATTGTACATAAAAAATTTCCTAATGTTAAATTTAATGAAATAGATACATATTTCATATAATTAAATTGAAATCCAAATCTATGCATAAATAGGTTTTAGAATATACTCCTTCAATTTGATAAATATCTGGAAACTACAAATGTAAATAATAATTTTTCAGAATAAAAATATAATTGGGAATTTTTATTGTTTCATATCAGATCAAAAATATTTTTTCAGAAAATTTTTCTCAGAAGGAAAACGTTATAGCTGATTAAGAAAGCTAAGAGTTATGAAAAAAAAAAAAACTAAACTATATTGATGAAATAAAATAAAACATCACCAATCACAAACGAATCAAAAATGATAAGTAGTAGAAATATTTGCTATATTTAATCTTCATCATTTACTACAGTTAATCGTGTACTCTATTTAATTTTAATTGAAAAGTCTTGAAAAATAATTGAGAAGTGAATAACAATCTCTAATTGGATGGAGATCAAACTTGAAATGTTATGCCACAAGCTAAATTTTAGAAATTTGTCTAAGCATCAATTGTCGTATTAAAAATAAATTGTTTACATTTTAACTCTTTGAAAGAGAATAATTAAAATGCCAATATAATGATTATTGCTGAAAATATAGTTTATCATATTCTCCGCTATTTACTTAATCACAAAAATATAGTTAATACAATCATAATTTTGCAATTTTAGCAAACAAAACTAATTATTTTAAATATATTTCTAGTTAAAAGAATATAAATATACAAAACATTAGTTATGTAAAATATATTTTTACCTTATTTAATTGTTTTAAAATATAAAACTAATCACTAATTATGGGAGACACAATTTATTTCGTAATTGAAAATGTTTGAAAAAGTCGTTACGCATTATTAAAAAATTAAATAGTAAATTTAAAGGTATAAAATATTTAACTCTTTTATATAAAAAAAAACTAATTCAATTTCCCTAGTTAAAGCAAAAAAGCAAATAATTTATATTATTAAAAATTAAAATTTCCTCATTATTAGTAATTTCTTTGTTAAATCTTCAAAAATATAACAATAAAAATGATTTACACTCAACAAAGTTTCATAAATGAAATCACATGCGTAATCTTCAGATGTTTATGTTCAAGGACGTTTTTTTCCTATTTTTTTATAATATCAATTATTGTCTAAAAGGAAAACAGTTTTCTCTCTTGTCCTTTTAAATGTGCTATTAATTCGCCAAATAGTGCAAGTTTTCCCAGTCACACCAATAACCTTATCACGCATAACGCTTTATGAAGCAATTCTTAAAATTGTGCAACATATAGGCCAAGTTTGGCGATATATCGGTTTCTTAGCAATTTAGTTTAAGCATTTTTTTAAAAAAATTTACAACAGAAATGTGCTCATCTGTAAATAAAAAGAGACTGTAAAAAATTTAAATTTCATAAGCATTATCGTAATACAATTAAGTACTATAAATGAGAATTTATATTTATAATTTGAAAATATTTTAAAGATAAAATCTAACACAGCAAAATATCTTTAAGATTTTATTAATCCAGATAGAAATAACTATTCTATAAAATGAACTCAGAAAAGCACATTCAAAAGTATTGCTAACGATTATTTGTGACATTTAAAGTAACAAATAGTAAATTTATGGAAAATAAATATTATCACACCTACTTATTTCAATATACAATAGAGTTGATTTAAGCTTTCCACTACCTTGCAATTTCTCAAAAAGTTTTAAAATAATCAACATAAAAAAAGAATTAAATAATCAAACATAAAAACGCAAGTGACTCTGTTTTTCTTTTCACATTATTTTGTTTTATTAAAATAACATTAGAAATAACATTATGTGTAAAATTTCACAGATTTAAAAAAAGATAATAATATTCTAAAATTTTATGCTCTTAAATTATTTTTTACTTCATGTATTTATTTATTTTTTATAACTTAAATGTTAAAATGTAATTCACAAAAATTCCTATTTAAAAATAATAAAATTAATGATGATATTTAAACTAAAAGGACAAAAATAAGTATCTTTTTGCACTATATATAAAAATTAACTAGCAATTTAGTACTTCTTACGAATTCAGTAATTTTATACGACAATTAATATTATTCAGAGTTATTTTTTTTATTTTAAAGAAGTTTATTTATCCTACTATAGTTATAAAATATTATTTAAAAATGGGAATTTTAAAAATGAGAGTAGTTTATATATTTAACGTAATATATACACATTTGTTAAAGAAATAAATTTTTAATTCTTAATAATGAAAATGCATTTATTTCTTGTTTAAAATTTAATGTAACAAAAAATGTAAACTACTTTTATATGAAACATTGTATCATTATAAAGAAATAGATTTCTATTCGTCCTTATATATTAGACTTTAGGTTACGAAAGAAAAATATTTTACTTAAAATAAACTATCAACCACATTATTAAAAATAATTTTGGAAATATTATATTCATTAGTATAACAATTTAATCATTATTTATTTTATTTAGAAACAGTTTGCTGTGAAGTGAACAATATCACTCAAACTTTTTAAGCTTTCAGAGATTAGTGTGAATATAATTATATTAATAATACCACAGTGCAATTTTTAGTCTTTAAATCTCAAAAATAATAAATAATATGCTTTTAATGTATCAGCATATAGTAAATATTATCATAAAGGTATTGGATTGATATAATTTTCATGGCTATCCCACAAAAGCTAGATTAAAGATATTGATCAAAAATAACTTATTTAAAAAATGTTACAATTGAAGAAAAAGTAGACACTATATGAAGTTAATGTAAAAGATGGATCTTGTAGCATTTATATTAAATGCATTTTCTTGCACATTGTTTTTAAATTAAAAATCTGCATTTCACAAGTGTAAAATATTTATACTGTGATTAAAGTTACTCAAAAATTAATTTTTCGAATTGATATGCAATACTTTCTTATGTCTCTTCAGGTGAATGTGAACAAAATGTTTGCTCTGGTAAATGTGAAGAGGATTCACACATCCAGTCACTCACTCTTTTTATTTTTGTTCTTATTACAGCATTGAAGTGAGCTTTGTTCAAAGAAAAATTAAACCATCATGATCTTCTTTCATTGAAAAATCACATTCTAGCTGTCTAGAATCTTGTAAACAAAAAACTGAAGAAATGGGAATTGAGGATCAAATAATTCCCTGTATAGACGATATAAATAAGCCAAGTCTAGAAGGTTATTCGAGCAGAGAATCATCAGATTCAGTAGAAGGTGATAAAAAAATTTCTCACATTTTATTGACAAGGCAAAATATAATTTTTCAGAATATTAAAAAAAATGTGCATAATGCATCCATAATGTTTATTGCATAGAACGAACAGAGAATGACACACAAATAACTATACTTAATTAAATATTTTAAAAAATTCATGGATATTAATAGGATACTTAATAACTTAATAAGAACTTCTTTGCACTTCAAATGTGGACAAATTGATACAAATAGCAGGACTCTAAATATTCATGATGTTGACCAAATTTTCTTAGTATTTATAGAGTGAAAACTTAAATTTGTTTGTTCGTAATCCCGCCTCTTTAATACACATATTTCAATAAATTCAAATTTTCCTTTTATTGAAACATCAACTATATACTAATAAGGATGTAAAATATTTTATTTCAAATAATATACCAAATTCAAGAAAACGAAATTATACTAATAACATATTAAGAGACAATCAAATCAAGATTTATTGAAAGAAATATCCATAAGCAACGATTCGTCAAACAATTAAATGTTATAAAATAGTTAAGATCATAATCGAATTGAATCGTAATGAAATTAATTTCACTTATATCATTTAATGATTTTAAAATTTACAAAATTTTTATAAATATATTAGACAAAACTGTATTGTGATCATAAAATGCTTCATGTAAAATATATTTCTCCTTATATTAGGGAAAAACACATTTCACTATTCAATAAAATACAGTTTTCTGAGATAATCATTAAATAATACTAGAAATAATGGATTATACATAAAATTTCAGTACAATATTGTGCTAAAACATTAGGAGAAAAAAAATCCATTATATTTTTCGGTCGATGACTGTAGTGTTCGCTAAGTTTTGATCTCTTAATTTTAGATTTATTCTCGTTGGAAAGATCAAATTTCGCACTAAAATAATATTTTGCTGTTTTTTATTTGGTGCATTCAGTTATAAAGTACAAGGTGTTAAAAATGGAAATCAACAAAAAGAAAACTCAATGCATTCTCAGTTTTTCTTTGATAAAGGCGAAGTCAGGCAGTTGAAAACCGGGAATGGCACATGGTCCCGATACTGTAATAGCCAATTACGAGTGATTTTGGTTACATCGATTCCTTTCAAGTATACTTGATGCTAAGAAAGCCCAAATAAGTCCATCACCCAGAATATAATAATATCTCAAAAATGACCGACCGAAGTTGACCAGCATATTACAGTCCAGAAGTTAACGCGAAACAATTTGCACAAATTTAATCAAAAACATGTAAATAAAGAATTGAAGTTCACGAAAAAATAATGGATTTCTTTTTCCTAAAACCAATATTTTTAAAATCATTATTAAACTTCAATTTTACTTATTTTCTTAATTTTATTAAGTTAAAATAAAAATTCACACTCACACATTTTAGAACTTAATTAAATTATCAATAAGATTTAAGTTCTATTAAAAAAATTGAGCCTGTCATTTCACCATTTTTTCCTTACGGATGAAATAACATTTTCACAATTATTACTTTTAGTGGTAAATGACAGACATTTAATAGTGCTTCTTATTTATTTTCTTTAAAACGAAACAAAATAATATTACATTTTTTTCGAAACTAAATCATACTTCAACAAAATAAAACTATTTTCAAAAGTAATTAAGGTGAATAATAGTTTCTAAAATGCGCGTTAAAAGTTTGAATGAAACTCTCCATTGGATATGCGAGCAATGGGTGAGCGATAGTTGTCATCAATCAAATATTTCCTGTCAGGACTGCGGCGATCTTGGGTTCTAATCTCGGCATGTTTCTCTTTACTATCATTGTCTTTTCCTTGTATGTGCTATAAACAGGCTCCAATGGCTGAGGAAATCGGATTCCATTCCAAATTACGATTCAGTAGGAAAAGTGGGTTGCGCTGCTCCACTTTGATGATAACAATTAAATATTTAATGTTTAATAGCGCATTTACAGGGATTTATTTTTTTACAAAAACTCCTTTTAAATTGCGAAGATACAATAATTATTTAAATAAGCAGACATCGACAAGCATAGATGTGTTTTCCTTTTTATTTAACATTAACAAAATGGATAAAAATGCAAATTATAAAAGTGTTGTCGTAATTGCAGAGAGCAAATTAAAAGAGTAACAAAACCCCGAGTAACCCTCGGCGCAGCCTTTCTGAGGGTCTGAAGTCGCATCAAAATAAAAACTTCCTGCCATTACATGTACAAATAAATATTCAAAAACTTCCTACAGGGCCGGCGCTAGCAGCTTCGCCGCCCCGGGCAAAGAGGTAAAATGCCGCCCCATATAACAAAAATTAAAAGAGATAACCTAAGCCCTTTCCATGATTAATGGTAAAATAAAACGAGTAAAAAAATTTCAATCATCAGCAATGTTGAAGTTTTGATTTGCAAAAAAATACTAATTTATTTATTTATATTTTTGGCACTAAATTAAAATTAGGGTTGCGGAGAAAAAAGGAAAGAGTCATTTCTGGTGCATAATTATAAAATACAAAACAGATATTTAAAAAAAAATAAAATAAATTATAAAACCACTAAATATTAAAACTTTATTACGTATTAAAAATACATTTAATCCGAGAGGTGAAATTAAAAGTGTTTTTTTCTCACTTTTAATTCTGAAAATTGTTTTATAATTTCTTTAACATTAATTTTTTCGGCCAGGTCATGTTCGACGGCTATTGTTGTTAAACCGTTTAGTCGATCCTCGGTAGTTGTGGAGCGTAAAAAATTTTTAATTAATTGTAATTTGGAGAAACTCCTTTCTCCACTTGCCACACTTATTGGGAGAGTCAGCAATATTCTTAAAACTGTACCAAGATTGGGAGCAAAATCCAGGTTCGATATGAATTTTAAAATCTCAACTGGACTTACTTTTTTATTTAGCAAAGCCAAAACAGCTACTATCTCGTCTACCGAGTCAAGCGCGTTTATATCGTATGAATTCCCATTAGTCAACACCTGTTTCTAAATCTTTACAATACTTTATAATGTCGTTGAGGAATATCTTTTAAATCAGAAATTTTGTATAAAAGTTGGAAATAGTTGCTGTGGGTACTGATCAAATCAAACCTGGATTCAAGTTCATTGATAGCTTTATCTAATGTAAAAAAATAAAATTCTGCCTTATATTTCAAAGCAGGATCTTCTATTGGACCTATTGCCTCATAGTCGAAATTAACATTCCTTCTTCGAACTCTGACATGGCTGGGTGAGCTCAAAATTAGCTGGTATGTCAATTTCGTCTGCGAGTTCTCGAGCATCGCAAAGCATTTCACAAGCTCTGTCCTATCTAAGATCCTTGAAAAAATCATTACATTTTTTTAAGAGCTCCATAGCAGATGGTAAATCGTAGTCTTTTGTCTGCAAGAGCTTACTTATAGGATTGATACAATTTAAGATTTAGTATTGCAAATTAAAATGCAGCATAAGAATTTAAATTGTTTAACACAACTTAATAGTCCAGAAGCCTCAACTCTTATAGAGTTGTCAACCTCCGAGTTATTACAAACAGCAAGTAAAGCCTCGTATATCCCTCCCAATTGATACCTTAGTGGTTTTAATGCATTTATTCGGCTTTCCGAACGAGTATCACTTAGAGGTTTCAAAGTAAGTCCGGAAACATATTTTAATAATATGGTCCATCGAAAAGTTGATGAGGAAAAAAACAGATATATTTTTTGGACTATATTAAAAAAATTGGCGGCTTCGAAGGATTCTTTTGCCACGTCATTAACTACCAAGTTTAATGAGTGGCTGCTACATGGAAGGTAAAATGCTCTTGGATTTAACGCATTTATTCTAGATTGTACTCCCGATTTACTGCCTCTCATGTTGGCCCCATTATCGTAAGTCTGTCCCCTCATATCCTGCAAATTCAATCCCAATGTTTCAAGTCTTTTAAGTATTAGAGCTGAAAATTCATATCCAGTCGATCTTTCAACCGGAAGAAAGCCTAAAAAGCTTTCATTAATTTTAATGGAAACCTCCTTGGGATTGGACTTGTCAATGGATACATAACTTACTAAAACTGTCATTTGCTCGATCTTGCTGATATCAGAAGTGCAATCTAGAATTATTGAATAATATTTAGCTTTTTTAATATCAGTAATAATATGAGATGTTATATTTTCAGCTAAAAGAATAATCAATTCATTTTGAATTTCTTTTCCGAGATAGTGCACTTTAGCTTCTTCTTTTTTAAACACTGCGGATATGCTCTTCCATTACTGGATAAAACTGAGCAAGTAATTGAATTATTTGTAAAAATTTACCGTTACCGAAATCGTAAAGTTTGTCACTTATACCTCGGAGGGCTAAACAATTTTTAGCAAGCATTTTTATTGTTGAAACAATTTGTAGAAGCACCTCGCACCAATAATTTATTTCTGCGGTGATAAGTCTTTGTGAATGACTGTCAATCGTTTTAGAGTACTGTATTCTATGACTTAATTCAATCCAAGACTTTTGACTTTCGATATGTTTATTAGAGGTTACATTTTGATTTAAAGTCTTAGCGAGGTGCTTCCAATCTTTAAAACCTCAATAGAAAGGGAACTTAAAGTAGAACCAATAAGTTTGTAACAAAAGCAATAAACACAGTCTTTAGTAGTTGAATAAACTAACCAGATACGCATGACTTTTTCACCATTTTTCATATTTCTCAAATAATGAAGAGCGCTAAATCTTCGACCGTCTTGTCAAAAATTTTGTTCGCCCTGTATCTTCGAAACAAATTTTTGCTGTATGTTTAAAAAACACCCTGTATATATACAGGGTGTTAGGGGTTTGATTCCAAATATCTTAATGCATAAAAATATGATTCATTTAAAAAAAAAGTTTAGTATATCATGGGTCAAAACTCAATCATTTTAAAAAGAGAAAATGTTAAAAGTTTGAGAAATTTAATTTAAGGGCCAATTTGCCGCCCCCTAAGGTTACCGCCCCGGGCAGGGGCCCGGCTTGCCCACCCCTAGCGCCGGCCCTGCTTCCTATGGCATTTTTTCTATTCTTTTTCTGTGCATACTATTGCTGTGAACTAAATAAAAGCTGACATATACAAAAAAATATATAAAAGACTTGTCGCCAAACATACATTTCTTATTAAAAGTGAAAAAAAAAATATATATTCTTATACATTAATATTCAATATTATATATATATATATATATATATATATATATATATATATATATATA
>JAPDSC010125070.1:623293-663085 GCA_026290005.1 Latrodectus geometricus | reverse complement strand
TATATATATATATATATATATATATATATATATATATATATATATAAACGGTATTCGGCTTAGTTCTAATGGAATGTAAAATAGGAAAATTTTATAAATTTGAAATTATGTTAAAAAAAATAAGTTATACAGGTGTGTCTATATATGTATATATATATAGAACTAAGACGAATGCGTTTATTTTCCTTAATAACCCATTTAAAGTACAAACATTAAATGAAAAAAATATATTACTGAATAAAGAGTGAAACACGTGTTTAAAAATAAAGAACAAATTTGCGAATTAAAATATGCATGAAATAAGTTTATATATTGGCACATAAATTGAATATTCTTATAAAACTATTTTTAAGAAAAGGAAAATTAGTGTAACACAGTATCGAAATCTATACAGCAAAATATTTCAACAAAAAAATAATTTTTTCCTTTTGGGTGTATTTTTTAACACAATTAAATTTATGCAAGCAATTTAAGACTAAAATTTACCTGCTCAATTTCAGAAAAAATCAATTTTTGAATGTCAAAGAAAACTGAATGTTGCTTTTCATAATTTACAAAACATCAAATTTTTATTAAAATTTCTGGTGAAATAAAACAATATTAAAAACATCTGGAATAATTAGGGTCGTAATAACCGGTGCCCTCCAACCATAATAATTATGCAGTAGCCTTCAGCCATGTAACCAATAATTACTAGCACATGCAGTTGATAATAAAAAAATAAATAAAATGGTAGGGATTAAATTGTTTGTATGAAGATTTTCACATTATAAAAAAAGAAAACATTTTAATTATCCTCTGTTTAAATGCACTAGCTTATATTAGTTTACAAATAATTAATATATTTTCCTTAATTTTGGAATTATTAAACTTCAAATAATCAAAAATCTAATACAAAAAATGAATAAGACTTTCTAAAGGTATATAATATATCAAAATATGACAAAAAGAAAGCTATTCTCATATACCTTATGTATTTTATAAAACTAACTATAATATTATATATATATATATATATAATTATTTACAACAAATAACATAAATTGTCTAAAATCAGTTTCCTTTAAGCAAAAAAAAAAAGAAAAAAGAAAAAAAAAGAGCGATTTCTATAGTCAACAAAATAAATTTATTTTTATAACAATAGCAACAGGTTCTGATGATATATCATAAAACAGGACGAGTAAATCGAGTTTAAAAAGTAAATAGATTAATATCATAAAGAGAGAATCCAAACCACAAAAAGTTAGACAGTAAATTCTAAATCATAAAAATTCTTCAAAATGTTTCTAACAAGTTTTGGGTAATATTTCTGATAATTAAACATCTATTTGTAGCCAAAAATATACAAAAATTTGAATGCACTTCATAATAGAGAAACATTTCAATTATAACATAAATAAAAATTAACAGAAAACCATAATGACAAGTTACGTTTCAATATTTCTATAAAAGTTTACTGCTTTTAGCATTTTTTTCATATTCCATTTAAAATAAGAAAATTTTCTAAAAGAAAATTAAAGCAAATTCAATTCATGTAAAAATATTCAAGAATATTTGATAAAATGTATTTAATACTTTTTTCAATATAACATATAAAACAGTTCTATCAATATATTGTAAATATTTAGAAATTAAAATTTGCATGAAGATTTTTAATTTGAAAAACTGATTTTTAATGAATAATATCAATAAATAATTTTTTTAACAAATTATAAATACTTTTATACAATATTTAAAACACAAGATTATCATCATAATACAAGATTTATTAATACATGCTTCACCATTTCACAGAAAACATTCATTACTCATAAATTATAAATTTGTTAATTATAATACTTGTATAATTGAAATAATACAATATTTTAATTAATTTACAAAATCAAAAGTTACAATGTTGCATGCAAGCATTGAAAACTAATAAAGAATAATTCAACACAAGTTAACATAATTATTGAAAACTAAATGTAATTAATCTGAAGTAGCATACTAAATCAAATTATACCTTTAAAAAAGTAAAGAAAAATTTATGGATTTATTATATTAATTGGAAGATATTGACAAGCAAGAAAATTGAAAAAAATATTCTATGTATTATAACAATTGTGATAATGTACTATTTTTAAGGCAAGACTAAAAATGAATTTGTTAAATTATATGATCCTACTTTTCCAAAGTATAAAAATTCTAAAATTATTAGCAAATGAAAACACAGATATTTAATAATATAAAATATAGGAATAAACAGATTAAGAATGAAATACATCAATATCTTTATAAAGGACATAACAATGGTTTTCCTTCAAGACCAGCAAGAATATTTTTTGCAGTTAAAATGGCCATAGTAGTCCTAGTTTCAACAGTAGCACTTCCGATATGGGGCAATAATACTATAATAAAAAAGTTAAATTAAAAGCTTAATTTTTCTAGATCAACACTATAACTATGATACATATCAGAATCAAGAAAATTTCAAATTGTCTACAATCACATTGTTAATTATAGTAAAAGAACAATAATTAATATTTTTAAGTTTTGTTACATAATTAATAACATTTTTTACATTATTCAGATTACATAATTATAAAAGAAATAATTTTAGTCAAATCAATTTTGTATTATATCAAAATTTTTAAAATATCATCAAAACTGAAAAAAAGTCATTCAACCAAAATAACTTTTTTAAAGTTTGCCATAAAAACATATAATTTAAAAACTCTGCATGGTTCTATACAATGTTTAAAAACATTTTTAAGAAAAAAATACATTAAATCAATTAAATATGTCCTACTTAAATTGCATGCATTTCCTCATTGAATCGAAATGCAAAGAGTACATCCACATCCTAAAAACTAATAATCTTAAAAAACAGAATACTTTACTATATTTGAACGCAGTCAATCCTCAACTTATTGGGCCCAGTATCACTGATTCCTGAAATATACTATATAAATGAAAATGCATACTCAGAATGCATGTGCGGATAGTGGTAAATATAGGTTTTAAAAAATTCAAAGAAGAATAACAAACAATATGTTTATTATGTCAAAAGCTACTTATACAGTATGCTCGGTAAATTGTTGGGCTACCCTTGGAGGCAACACGTTCATCAATACCTCGAGATAGACTGAAAGAGTTGACATTGTTCTCTAAGAGTCCATTGTATACACTTAACCATTTGTCACAGTTCATCTTCAGAATATATCAATGGATACCTAAGCAATGGACGTTTAATCATTTTCTATTAGTGAGACAGAATGACAGAGAAGCATCCACATATATTACAGAGCATGTTGGCAAATTTGCACTTTATGTAGTCTAATATTATTTTGTGTTAAAAGGCATTAAACATAGCCTAAAAAACATAGCATTACTGAAGGTTTGGTTTGGTGTGTTTGGTGCTCAACATTCATGTTTTGCACATGAAAATTTAGACTAAATGCATTTTGAAAATGGATTCCAAAACACTTGAAACACCCAAACTCAAGATAGGATTTGAAACTACAAACTGTTCATGATTAGAGATATTAATCTAAGTATCATTTAGCTGTCTCACTACCGACAATACTAATGAGAGTGATCTGCAATCATAGGTGACAGTGTCCAAGCCACAATGTACATTATTATGTGGTATGGCACTCCACAAATGCTACCTGTTTCGATTTGCCATGATGGTGCTACCAAAATGGTACAGAGCTGTTGTCATTGTTTAAAAAAAAAAGCTTGACTCATCTATTTTATTTAAATGCTGACTCATGTATCATATCTAAAGCCTGATTCATCAAGTTTCTTATCTCTAGCTTAAAATACTTATCAAAATATAAAACACCTACAAATCTCTGAAATTTTCCTGAAGTTGTTAATATTAATAAAACAAAATAAGCAATCAATATTTATTCTATGAAATTTTTCATCACAGTAACATTCAAAACACTCTGAAAGTAAAAGAGTATAGATTTAGTAAAGATAAATCTACATATATTTTGAGTATCTATATGACTTTGGTATTATATTTTCTAATTATTTTGATACTTTTTCCCAATTAATACAAATAATAAAAATTAATTTTTGAATAAAACTTTGAACAAAAAAACCTACAATCCATAAGAACTATAATTATATCCAAGTTTTAGGACAAATTTCTTAGGATTGATGTTTTCAATATAAAAGAAAATCAGCAAAGTTGTATTGAGTTTAACATTTGTTCCACTCATATTACAAGAATAAACATTTATCTCGTATAATTTGATTTAATAATCCAATCTGTGAAATTATGGTTACATCATTAAAAAATGATATAACAAAACAATCTTCCTTTAATTTTTTCTTTTCATGATAGAAAATATTCCAAATTTTGTTTAAACTGATACAACAATAACTTCAATAAATGGAGTTGTAAGTAAAAAATAAAAAAATAAAATTTAACAAAATAGTCAAATATATTCAACAAGCTAATAAAAAAAGTCCATCTTCTTCAGCACAAAATTAAAATAAATTGGAACAGATACAAAAATATTCATACAAAGAAAATAAAAAGTAAAATGACTAAGAATAGATTTAATATTAATGGATCAAATATAAACATTTCTGTTAATAATATAACTAAAGAAATAGTTACCACAGTTTGGCAGCTTTGTTAACTTATGATCTACTGGTAAAGGTTCAGGATCCATGACATCTAAACCTGCTGCTCTAATTAAACCTGTTGTTAAAGCTGTGTACAAGTCCTCATGAACAACAATTTTTCCACTATAATAAAAATTTAAATTCTGCTCAATTTAAATAGCCTCCTCAATGGATAAACTTAATCTACAGCAATGCTAATTTATTAGCTCAATAATACCTAATCACTTTCCTATAATAAAGATCTTTAGCATTATGGAGAAATTTATCATATAGTAAGATGAATGTATTATCAAGTGCATTTGCTAAAGAAAAATATACAAAATTAGTTACATAGTAGTGAAAAATACAGTAATAGTAATGTATAGAAGCACAGCATTATACTTTTCACATTATTTATCAAGAACCTGTGTCTTTCGTTTAATTGTGTAGCTTAACAATGGAAAAGTATAACTGAATAATAGCAAATTAAAAAACTGAAAAGAAAAAGAAAACTATTAAAAAATTTTAAAACAAAAATGCTAAAAAGAGTTGTAGATACAAGTCTAATTATCATTATCTATAGTCTTATATGGGAAAATTACATATTAATGAATTCCCATCAAAGTATTTCAAAATATGTTATATTTCGCTAAGCTACTGATACGTTTTTGCTTGAAAAATTAAAGTATGTAAATAAAGTGGAATTCTCATACAAAAATCACAAAATTTTAAGACTGAGACACTGAAAAACAAGATTGCATTTTTAAAAATGATATACATTTAAGAAAAGTCAAAATGACAGAACCTATTTGATTCACAATTTAAAAACAGTTAAGTTATTCATTCAATTAATAGTACAATGTTTTTATAAAATATTGTATCAATAAAAAAAATAAAGCCTTGAATAAAACTAAGCAAAGAATATTTAAGTTTTACACTAAAGTATTTACTTTTTTGTTGTATCAATCCAATCAAGAAAGCTAAATATTAAAAAAAAAACATCAATTTTTGGATATTTTGCATGAAAACAGATATTTGTGATACACCAAAGTTAACAGTTATACATTAAATTAAATTGATGTAGTTAATAATTAAAACTTAAGTACAGATGAAGTTACACAAGTGCTTGGCTGGTTAGGGTGTCCTTCTCGTTAGCAGAAGGGAACGAATTCAAATCAATTAAATTAAATATCTGTTGTGTTCACTAAAGGCAGCTGGGGCACATTAAATATGTCATGATTGTAATGTCCTCCAAGTGAAATGATATCTGTGAGGGTGGCAGGTCAAGTACTCTGGGATCTGCTTCTAAATCAAGAACACTCCCACCCAGCTTCTTCCATCTAACTGGTAGAGCCCAACTCAGGGCTAGTTACAGGGAAGCATGCTAGTGCTCCACAAATACAGTTTAAATCTGCAAACTTCAGTGGGACAAAGATTCCAGTAGAAAATATGCCTAGCTTTAAAGGATTCAGTAAGGAATTTGAGTGATTCCCTATAATAATAATAAATTTTAATCAGTAAAGTTATTAAAACTTTACTGATAAAAAACTTTAATATCTATTATTTACTTTAACTTTATTCAAAGCTCCCTTTTATACATTAGGTTAGAAAAAAATAGCTAAATAAAAAATGTAATCAGATGTTAAAATTTTGAAAAAAAATTCTTGTTAATTAAAAGGTTATTAAGTATTGAAATCGGGAGTCTTTTCATACACACATCAAGGCCTTTTCCAAAAGAATAAGAAAACCGAAAACATTTGCTTTTCTCACAAACAATATTTTTTATAAATTGAAAAAAATAACAACATTTTCAATAACAACATATAACAACAATTTCAACATTTTTAAGAAAAATGTTGAAATGTAGAAAGAAAGGACATGATGGCATAAATATTCTTCATTACCCCCAGCAGTTATGTATATATGACATCTTTAAAAGGGAGAAAAAATTTAGAAGCTGCCATTATTAAATTGAGTACACTTCCATAGCACTTTTTTGCAACATCAGTAACTTTGTAGTTATATTAAATCAAAGTTATTAATGATTCAAATTAACAATAAATACTTAAGTCAAATTTTTAAATGAATTTTGATTAGTGTTTTTTAATTAAATGTTTTAAGTTACAAACATCTTAACATAAATTTTCTTTCTATGCAGCCATCTTCAATTGAATCCTAAACGAAAATTCAGAAAATATATTGAATAAGGGCTTTATTTATATAGGAAATCTCTATCAAAAGTCGTAGAAAGAAAACACAAAGAATGAAATTTTTAAGACAAATCTGTATCATGCAATTAAGATTTCAATGTTTTAGTTGTTAAATTTAATGTGACCCCAAATTAAGATCCTAAAGATTCTTAATATCATTTTCTAGCATTTGAAAGTTCATATCTTCTCAATAAAAGAATTTCTTAATTTATGAGAAAAGATACACAGTGTAATAAATTTTAATCATTCTTAATATTTCAATAATAGAAATTATGAAATTTACATTAATTTACTTTTCACAAAAATATATACAGTTCTAAGTAATTTATATTGAAAATTTTACTTTATAGAAAATAAAAATCAATGGTATAAATGAGAAAAAATTAGTAACTTTCACAAAATAACTACTCAAAAATATTTCTAAGAAATCATGTTTGATTATTTAAAGCACCCAAATTCTAATACACAAATCCTTATGAATGATTTTAAAGATATGTTACATAAATTAAAAAATGATAAAAGAATGCTTAAAAAATACATTAAATTTATAAGGGATGTTAAAAAAAAATAAATAATAAATAGAGCTTTTTAAATATATTTTAAACAAAGTAACAATATAATGGAATTTATGGTTTAGGAAGAATCTAACAAATTGCATGCATTCACTAGATTTTGATAAAATACTATATACATATGCAAGTTGCACTTTTTAGTGACATAATGATATTCAGAAAGCTAGATATATTCAAAAATTGTTTTATCTTGAGAACCATCACTGCTTCAAAGTTCTAACTTAGAAATTAATAAAATATCATAATTTTTACTCATTAAATTATCTCATGATTATGCATACTCATCATGTGACCCATAATTTAAATTTTAATTAAAAAATATTTTTTCTATTTCATAGTATTGATATTATTTTATTATCTGCCTGTAAAATGAGAATGATATACTATCAGTGAAATATCACAGGATACCAACTGCAATTTCTTATATTCAAATTTTTGGTTCATGTACTTCAAATAGGTTTCAATTTAAAAGCAAAACTGATGCTCATGATAGAAATTATTTTAATTAAAATGCATTTTAATTATAATAATTTATTAAAATATTTGTTAAAAGAAACAAATTAAAATATTTGGCAATGAATTGTTTGAAAAAAAAAAACTCCAATGTATCAAATTCCTTAATATTGAAGACAACTAAAAATACATCTTGAAAGTGGTTTAAATATTTCAATTATAAATATATATACATTATATTAATAATTAAGTATTGTGTTATTATATTTTAAATATTGATTTTAACTGATAAGTATATAATAAAAATATAGTTATAGAATTAAAGTTTTTTGATATTACATGTTGCACATAAGAAAATAACATAATTGCCCCTTTTTCAACAAATTAAAAAAAAAAAGTATCTAATAATTGAAAGATAATTAATATTTTACTAATTCATAAAATAGAAGTGTTTACTTTTGCATACTTGATCAAAATATATCTCTTTAACAAAATTAAGAATGTGTAAAGTCTTAAAAAATCTTACCGGCTTGTGTTCACAAATATAGCACTTCTTTTCATTTTTTTAAATGCTTCTAAATTAAAAATACCAGTCGTTTGTGGTGTAAGAGCACAACAAACAATAACAAAGTCAGATTCTTTGAGAAGGTCATCAAATGGTACAAATTTGGCATTAAGCTTCTCTAGGGCTACATAAAAAAATAGATTATTCAGTTATTATTCTAGAAATATTGTATTAACAAACATACAATGAATATAACTGAAGTATTTTCAGACATATTATGCCATGTATAAAAGTTAGGTTATAAAAATAAAGTTTGTTTTCCATGTACATAGAAGCTAATAAGAAATTTATATTCATTATAGAAATATTTGTATAATAATAACAAAAAAGATTGTTTTTATTATCTATCAGTGGCAAAATTATTTACTATAACTAAATAAAGATCTAAAATTGATTAAGTTTCCCTTAAATTAAATCTTAGTAAATCTAAAAAATATACTTTAGTTAAATCAATTAAAATTATGAAAACATGCTTTATTATTCCTTAAATTTATAGTGCAAGTAAAGTTAACAAAATCATTAATTATAAATATCAAAATACTCTCAGAAAAACATGTTAATCTTCATTAAATTATATGTATGCAACTCCTATTGAAACAAGAATTCAGAAAATTTTATTAATAAATCAGAAACCCTTTTGTCAACTATTTTTAGCAACAAAATGTAATTACTGGAATCAGATTATATGGTCAATACAGACATTTAAAATTCTCACATTTTAATTTAACTTTGCACATTATAATGAAATTATTAATGTCAAACTGTATTTAAATTTTGATTAACTTATTTGTGTACAATGACAAAACATTCTATTACTTTTCAAATGAGAGTAAATATATTTGATACCAAAAAAAGTATAGTAAGTTTAGAAAATGTTAAGCAAAGCTTAAATGTTGATATGAATGGATAATATTTAATGTTTGTATATAAAAAATATCCAGGTACAATATTTACCAAAAAATTTCCACTTTGTATCAAAATATTAATTTTTATTTTAAGCAGTTATATCATTGAAGTTATTATGAATGAAAAAAGGATTAAATACAGCAAATATAAAATATAATTTTGTAACTGAATTTCTGAAATGTATGCAATATACAAACAGTCTAGCTTAATGCTTTAAGTTTTACAAAAAATATAACATTCTAAGAATTTTTATATTTCTCCATAAAGTTTGTAAATCAATGTAAGATTTACATTTGATACATAAATAATTTTAAAAAGAGCAATTACAAATTATATTATAGACACAATTTTAGGAAAATCTTACTGTATAAATTTCCTTATAGTATATATTATACTTAAAAATATTTTAATCATACAAAGCCTATATTTAGATTACAAATCCAAATTTTTTTTCAAACACATTATAATGGTATAAGAGCACTAATATTATTTGAATAATATCTAGATATTTATTTATGTCAGTCTACTTTTATTTTGAATGGTTGATACTATAGTCACTTTTTGCATATACAGTCTAATTGGACAGTGATCTACAATTTAAAGTGGAGTTTAAAATCCTACATATGAAGGAGGGAATTAAATCCATAAGCTGTTGAATTAAAAACTTTTCTTTTTTAAAAATATCTTAAAATGGACAGTTCTAACAGTACATTTATCATAAGCATCTTTTTTTAGCGAGTAAAAAATAATGAAATCTGAAAAATCTTATTTTCAAAAGAAATTAAAAACTGATTACAGAAAAAACTATTTTTCATTCATATTTAAAATAACATAGAAAGCATTCCATATTTAAATTTCTTTCAGTTGTATATTTAAAAACATCATAATCCTGGAAGATAGATGACAAGACCTGGAAGAACTCTCCTCGCATAATTTCTAAACTAAAACTGGCATTTTTCAAGATCCTTGCCTAGAATTATATTCGGAAGTGATTCAAAATCTAAGTTCAGTCTCATAACAAATAAAGGATGATGAATATTGCACTACCATTTTCTGCATCCAATTGAAGTTGAGTGGATATTCGGGAGTTTTCTTCTTAGCAACACAACATACTAACTATGGTAAGTTTTTTCAGAATAGGACACAAGTTTTCAAATTCATAAAGTTAGCAGGTTTAAATATAATGAAATTGAGAAATATTAGAACTAAAATTCATAAGCATTTTATTCAGCATAATAATTTCAACATTATAAAAAATTGCTCACCTTCTGTTTTAGCTTTAGTTCCAGTGTATATTATATTGTTAATCTTAAAAGCCTTCAAACGTTCAGCTACACCAAACCCTGAAACAAAACAAATACATTAAACAGAAGTATTTGACAATTCAAATGATTTTTCAATAATTATTATAATAAGTAATGTTTTAGTAGAATGAGAAAATATAAATTGCAAATAATCAAGAAAAAGTCATATGAAACAAAATTATTTTTAGTATCTTACAATAATATGAATAAATAAAAAAAATGAATAAAATTTCATAAACATAAATCATAAACCTAACTACCAAACTTTAATTCAAAATAAAATTAAATATATTGACACATAAATATCTAAAAAATAATACAATTTTTTATATTTTATGAGCTTTCTAGCAATGTCTATTTTACTGAACAAAATTAACATACTTTATATTTTTTTCTTGTAAAAAAATTATATTGATTTAAATAAAATCTCAAATATTAAGATGATTTTTAATACAAAAAAATATTCTTTATTATCTCAATTCAATAACTAAATCTAAAATCAGGGAAAGAAAGAGTTGTAAAATACACCTGTGAGTTAGATATGTGTATACTAACTAAAAATAATATCCTGATTATCTTGATACATAATCATACCAAGATGACTTAATAAAAAAAGTTACATAATAGTAGCAATTTTTTTTAACATTATCATTCAATAATTTCCTGGCTTAATCTAATAGTCATTATTCCTTAACTGCTTTCTTTTTCATTCTATCTCCAGGTTTATTTTAATTTTTTTTACAAGTATTTAATGTGACACTGAATAATTACTGAAGTAATATTACTGAAATAAAATTAAGATTCTGAAAATGATGTATAAATAATAAAATTAAAATGCTGCAAATCAAAAAGTTGTATAGCAGTATAATGATATTTTTATCATAATGTGAATTGCCTTGACTAAAATTAAAATGCTGAGTTAAACAAAATTATACAAGTTTACAAATCTTACTATACATAGATTTTTACTCCCATATGCAAAATGCGATTTGGAAATGAAAGTACTTTTCTAAAAATGATATTTTATTTAATCATTTTTTTCCTCAGCAGCTCACTTTCACAAATATAAACCAAGCAGTTTTAAAGTATACTAACGTAGTTAGAAATGTTTCTCATAACAGTTAATACACTTTATGAATATAATGAAAAAGTACTCAGTATCTAAAGCATGCTAAATAAGCAAGCGTTATATAAATATATGACATGAAGATATGTTTCCTAAAAGCAAATATATTGAGCAAAAACAAATTTTAATTTAAAAACATACACAGACCAATATTGAAACTTAAAATCCTTTTGCTAGATAATGATAAACCAATCATGAATATATAAGTTACAATAATAATAAAACTATTAATAAAAGTATCAAACAATGAAAAATAATATTAACTGAAGCTCACTTTTAGTAATGACAAATATATTAATTCCAAATTTCTAAATGTCAATATATTCTAGAAGTACGTGGACCACAAAATAAAAAATACTAATATATTGAGTTGATGGTCTAATAGCTTATACTCTAGTGTAATGCGTTAAATTAACTATTAAAATAGTCATTTATGTTTCTGAGGATTAGAAAATATTTGTGATTTTAATTAGATATTAACTATTATTTTTTTTATTATGTTGTATATCATTTCTGAGACACAATTGATTAAATAAATATAAAAAAATTTAAAACATTTGAATGTAACTTATCTAGTAATTTCAAAATGATTAACCTTAATTTTAAATATTGATTACAATTCTTCTTACTTCTTGTTTTTCCTTAATTCCTTTATTTCATAAAAATAACTAATGTTAGTTTTAACTAAAAGTATCACAATCAACACATGAATTTTCTAATATTTTAATTATTGAAATAAGAAATATCCATTCAATATGATGCAGTTTCAGTAACATAAAATAATTTTTTATAATTAAAATGACAATAATTTATGTTTCTATTCTTTTAAATATTGTAAAAACAATGATAAAATAATTAACAATAATAACCTTTGAATTAATTTTACTTCCTCATCTTATCATCTTATGTTTTTAGTAAAGAAAAAACTTGTTACTTGAAACATACAATATTTGAGTCAATATACATAATTTTTATTTCATTGATCATTCAGCTACCAACTCAAACATATAATGCAATAATTGTGTTTTATGAAATTATATTCTAACTTTTGGATTATATATACAAGTGGTCGACAAACTACGGCCTGCCGGAAGTTTCTATTCGGCTAGCACAGATGGAATTTTAATTTGCTAGTTCAATTCAAATTAAAAGAAAATATACACATTTATAAATCCATCTCCTTTTTTACTTTCTTCACATATAATTTTCTTTTTATAAAGGGCAACTGATATTTTTACTTTCCTATTTTTGTTCTACAAAAAAGTCAATGGAAATAGTAAACACAGCTTTTAATTGGTAAAGTGTTAAAAGGAGAAGTTCTTTGTTAGTTTTAGTTGAAGGTTAAGACCAACAAACATTATATTTTTCTTGGGGAACGGACATATGAAATCCAATATATGTGAATAAGATTTCATGTGACAGACTGCACATTTTAAGCTTTAGCTAAAAGCTGCTTCTTTTGACATAAGTTCTTATATTATTGATTACTAATGGAATCATTGTGGACATATAGCATCATAATGAATAGTAATGAAATTATTAAACATATAGTGTAAAATACTTCTCCCAAATAGCAACAATAAAATGTAAAGTTGATTCAGAATGCCATACTTTTAATAATTAATGGACCTGGAAATATTTTTTTACATTTGTAAAAGCTAAGCCACTGTGTCTCATCTGCAATGAAGCTATAGCAGTTTTCAAAGAATATAATATTTCCCATCATTCCACATCTAAGCATAAGAATTCCAATTACGAAGCAATTTCAGAATATAATAAAAAGACACAAAAAAAAAATGCAGAAAATCATCGTAAAAAATTATAAGGTTAACAAAACTTTTTTAAGGTAAACAGTATCCAGGAATTAGCTACACATGCATATGATATTGTATCATACACTATTATTAAAGGGGATGTGATTTTTTTTTTTTCATGAGTTTTAGTGCTTTTAACTTTGAAAGTGCCTATAACAAATATATGTAATATAAAGGACCAAAGTGGAGCATCAAATATGACAGAAAAAATTTAATTTCTTGGACTCTTTAATCACAAAGCCATCCCAGGAGCAATATTTTTCTTTATTGTATTCAAGATGTTTTGTATAAATCTGCATTGAATACAAAATCCATGCTATATGCAGTCATGAAGCTTGTAACTACTATTCAATTACTGAGCTTACTCACATGCAATTTCAAAATTTTCTTCAGTTTGGGCCCTCAGAAGATTTGTATTATATAAACGTAAGGTGGCTTATTGCAGGATGTGCTTTTAGAGAGTTTGACAGCTGAAAGACGACATGGTGTCGTTCTTCCATGAAAAACAGTTATGTGTGAAATGTTAGAAGATATAGAATACCTTTTGAACATTGCATTTTTTACAGATCTTTGTTCTATGAGCAACTTGAATGTCAAGATGCAAGAGAAAAATCAATTTATCCACAATATCTAAATCCATCTCAAAGCTTTTAAACTAAAACTTAAATCTTTTTTGCTGGGCAACTAACTAAAAATGGCTTGTTTCATTTCTCAAGATCAAATTCAG
The DNA here is from genome assembly GCA_026290005.1 of Latrodectus geometricus. Classification (NCBI taxonomy): domain Eukaryota; kingdom Metazoa; phylum Arthropoda; class Arachnida; order Araneae; family Theridiidae; genus Latrodectus; species Latrodectus geometricus. The sequence goes on along the minus strand of JAPDSC010125070.1, from coordinate 648,803 downwards.
AACCCCAGTAAATGAAAAGAAGCTCAAGAGCTATAAACAGCATGAAAAAACTGTATTTTGATGTTGAAGATATATTTCAGCTTTCAGAGCCATTCAAACACAATTAGATAATTTTACCATGTTTTTCAACATAAATTGTGAACCAATGAGGTCAAATATGCAGCAAGAATTAGCAGAGTTGCAATCTAACAATTATTTTAAGCAATTGTTTGTAAATATGCCAAAGTTAGAGTTTTACAAATTATTTTCAGAAGTAATGCTTTCATTTTTGGAAGTAATTTCCAAAATTTAATATCTGACGCCCAGAAAATTAGTGATGTTTGCTTCATCTTATGTACGTAAACAAGTGTTTTCAACTATGAACCTTAGATAGATTCAATTTAGAAGTAGAATGACAGATGAGCATTTAGCCTTATTCCTCAAACTCCATATATCTCATTTTAAACATCAATATAAAGGACCTTCACATTTACATTCATTTGATTACATATTTAAATTATAATACCCATATATTGTTCTTAAAATTTTAAAAAATTTATTTTGGCAAACCATTATTTTTTTTCTTTTTAGTCAGCCACTGAAAATTTTGCCCATTCCTGGTACATACAAATAAGAAATTTTAAAATACATATACCTTGTATCTACATTGAGAACTAGTTAACCAGACATCGAGTTTTTTATTACTTAAAAATCAAGCAATTTTGCATAATCAATAGAAAAATTTTACCATGCTTGAAACTTTGACATAATTTTGATTCTATATTTCAGTCACTTAAAAAGTACTTAAGCAATGCATATTATATAAAAGTCAAAATTTTCTGAGATAATTAATGTTTGTTTACTGTTTGTATAGGTATAATGAAAAAATTTTTCATTATACCTATCATTAATTAAATACTGAAAAAATTATGTTCAACAGATTAAGGAAGCCTTTTAAAGATATCACAGAAAACTAATTAGTCTTACAAAAGTTTGTTAAAAAATAAAACTACTCATATTTGCATATGATCATTTAAAAGCTTTGCCAAAACTTTTAAAATAAAAATTTTGGTTTAAAGATTCAATACTTCTAGTTCTTATAAGGAACAAAAAGTTCTTATAACCATATGCTTTTAAACATCCATTAAAAATGTATATTCACTTTTAAAAATTCTTGCTCATAATTACATTGCAAATAGTTTTTCTCAATCTAATAAATTGTTTTACAAACAAACCTATTCGTCCAAGACCGACAATTCCAACAGTACTTCCAACCAAAGATTTACCACACATCCATAGAGGACCCCAAGCACAGTTCGCCCATCCACCGCTAATAGGTAGAAAATAAAATTTATGAAAAATGTTAACTACTTAATAAAATATACGTATATTTCAAAAATAATTATTATTAAAATCATAAGTTTTTGATGTATAAAATCTTATAAATGTATTTTTAAGAACATAACACACTATATATATATATATATATATATATATATATATATATATGAACTTTAAGCTGGTAACTAAATTAAAATTCAAAACTGAATTTGATTAAATGTTATTTTAAATTTATAATTATCATACATTTTTATACCTCGCAAAAATTAAGTGAAAATTTATTGAATGAGAAAACATGTAATAATAATAAGATACATTTTTAAATTGAGTTTAACAGAGGAATGAAGTAAAAGGCTCATTAAAATGTTTCATTTAAGGTAAAAAATTTAATATTTCCCAATGGAAAATGGTTAAAACTACTTGCAACAATAAATGATTCTTATAAGTCTTTTATTCATGAATTGTCATCACTTTAAAATTAGAACACATAAAACAACTGTTTAGAAATTTATCAAAGTATTTCAAAATGCATTTGATCATGTAAAGAAACTGCAGGGAAATTTTAAAAGCACATTCAATTTTACACATTGATATGAAAATTCTAAGAGTATCAGCATATTTGTAGCAATCAGTTACAGAACCATATCAGATAAAAAAAGAAAATTGTTATAATCTGCATTGAACAATTATGCAAATTTAGGATAAAAAGAGAAATAAAGAAAACAAGACAGTACAGCAAAATGGAAGCTGATTAAAAGCAGTTTGACATACACAATATATATATAAAATAAAATAAAAAAATGAATGAACTGCTAAATTAAAATTCCAAGAGTTCCAGGAATTACAAAATTCAGTAATAGCAGAAAAATAAATACAAGGAATTAAAAATAACATTTTTACGGTTTGTTTATATAAATGATAGCAAAAGAATTTTACTCTTGAAATTACTTTTAGGACAAGCAAACAAGATTATTAAATGTGGATATAGTTTCAGTAAAAAAAAAATAAAAGCAAGATTGTTTTCCAAACACTGTTGATGAATTAAATAGCAGACATTTTTTAGTTATATAAATTTTTTAAAATTTATTTTTGATTATTTTGATTTGATTATTGTAAAATGTACTTAAAAGGGTACATTTTACTCTCATTTTAAATTTTAAGCTAATATTCATATAAACACATACATGCATATATGTATATGGATTATGTATTGACATAGAATTTTATTAACTAGAAAAGTAAGCAAAGAAATCCACATGCTTTTCATAAAAAATATTTAATAGAATAGAGCATCTGACATCCCAATATATAAACTCAAAATAAAATTTTAAAAAACTCAATAGACTTTGAATTGTTTCAAATTATTTCTAATATGCACTTATTATTTAAAGCTGCAATTCCTAAATAGCAGATTTATTAATAAATAGGAATGTAATTTATTTATTATAATATAAAATTCAATATTTTATTATGAGATATATCATTTCATTTAGATAAAATGGTAAACATTTTTCTTAACAAGATGTTTCACTGTAGTACACTACTTGAGTAGCACCTTGCTTATGATAATCTACAAACTGATTGGACCAAAAATTTTTAGTGTTATTAAAATGAATCTTGTAATGCATTCTAATATCCAAAAATTAAAAATTTGTTTCTGATTTTGTCAATTATATATAATCAATTGGTGTAATGAAAAAAATTGATAAATATAAATTAAGTTTATAATTCTTACATTTAAACCAAGGTCAAATTCAAATACTAATTTGAGACAAAGAAGCCTTAAGTAGGCCACAAATAAATTTGTTGTATATCATTGCACTTAAAACTAAAATTTAAGCAAATCATTTATTTTACAGCTAAATACTGTTAATTAATTTTTACCATAAAATTTCATTAATGATTTAACAATAACTTCTTAACTGTTGTTAAATGATTTATATTGTCAGCTTTTCATTTGACAACAAATTAATTTTGATTATTCAACAGTTGAACATTTAGTCTATTTTTTGTAAGGAAATTTGTAATTTTTAAAAACTTTTAGATTTTACAAGTGAATAATGTATGTAAATATAGTAATTTCAACATAAATGTACACATTTTGTTTAAAAATGAAATATGTGTATATCAGAAAAAATCTTTAGTGTATTTTTCCGATCTCATTTTTATTGTGTTTGTTATATTAGATATTGTTTCTGCTTACAAATATACTGGTTGGAAGAGCCGAAGAACTGTTTATCACAGTTTGATACCCTTAATTTAAGACTTGTTATAATATATTTCATCTTCTTAAATTAATCCCTTTTATTCAAATCCATAAATATGCTGGGACATTAAAAAAAATGTTAGTTCCCTTTTTTTTTTTTTTTAACTTTATGGACTTAGTGAGAAATACTAATAATTTTTTTCTGCTTGATGCAATGATTTACCTGATGATTAATTTGTAGTATGACAAAAAAAATTACCTATGTAAATCTTAATTCACCCTATTTTTATAATGAAAACTTTGAATGAATTGATTTTTAAGTTTCATTATCAAATTTAATACCTTTTTATAAAAGTATTTTGAATTTCAATTTTATAATGAGCTAACAATTTTCTTAATACAAAATTATATTAAGTATATTTATTTAATTATATAAAAATTAAAATTACATGCTCCAGGGGTAAATTTGGGGAAAAAAGAATTTAGCACAAATCTTGGATATCAATTTTAATACTGTTTAGGAATTAATTTTATAATTATAAAACAATTATATATAATATATAATTTCATTTGATACTAATACTTAAACACTGCATATAATGAAATTATTTCTACTATTCTAAAAGATATTAATAGTTTAGTGAAGTCATTTTTTAAAATAGAGCAACTTCTATAAAACTTTTTTTCTAACAATCATAACTATTAACTGTATTTTATTCAATACTAGTTAAAATAAATTATTAACTGTAGGAGAAAATAAGCTTGAGAGTTTTTATGTTAAAAATTTAATAAAATTTTAAATCTGTACTTCCTAAAATTTAGTTTTTCTAAAGAAAAGGAAAAAAAAATGTTCAAGTATTTAAAATTCAATTTTCTTTCCACTTTCAAAATAATTTATAGGTAAACTTTTTATGCAAAATGTAAGAATTTTTCAAGAAGGCATAGCAGATTGACACATAACTGATTAAAAGTTTCAAAATATCTTTTAAATCAATAAATGGGGCAAAATGGTATGATGCACATTATCACGTAATATTTTTAGATAACAAATTTTATAAAATTTTAGTTATGCAATGAGAAATCAATTCAAAATTAATATTTTTATACCAAGATTTTCTTGTTTCACTATATAATGTAATAATAAAAATATTAAACTTTGGTCCTTGTTATATTCAATTTATCAACTTCTGTATTTTAAAATAATGTAAAAAAAGTATGCTGAAATTTGAATTATTATTTTTGACATACAAAATTTATTTTTGTCACTTCATATATTAAATCCTACTTTGTGATTTCTTTAGTTGCTTCCATAAGTCTTCTGGCAGTAGCAAGAAGAAGAGAAACAGTTAATTCAGCAGTAGCATCTGTTAGTACGCCAGGAGTGTTTCCAACGACAATACCTCTTTTAATAATACAAATATAACATGCATAAATATAAAATCTTTATTTACTATAAAAGATTTAAATATTAATTTTTTAAAAGAAAAAGCGCTTTTAATACAAATAGCTTAATTTACTTACTAGCTCACTAATTGGCCTAAACATAATTAGTAAAAGAGCATTTGAATCAACTGAATATTTAAATATGCATTTGTAATAATAAATAAAAAGTGAAAAATTTGATATAAAAAAACAAAGGAAGACAATTTATAATAGTCAAAAACTATAGGTTTTATTAAGTACTAAGACATTTTATTTTATAGCTATCACAAACAAATCTTCAGTTAGAAAAAATTACTTTAGTCATTTATATAAATCAATTATTAACATATTGGATAACTGGAAAAGTAAAAAAAAATTGTATCACAAAGAAAATTTATAATAATCTTATGATAAGTAATGAATTATTCTGCAGGAAAAGCATCATAACACATAAAAATATAATTATCTAAGGAATGCCATGTATATAAAACTGGCTATCTTTTGACCAATGGTTAATAGTAGAAAGGATCAAATATCATGTGTTATAAATAAGGAAATGAATTGTGGCATTTCATAGTTATTACAACATTAATGCTGACTATAAAAATCTTTTATCCTATAATTTCCTAATCTGACATACTAGTTGTTTCTAGTCAAAATTAAACCCCTACTGAAATTAAATCAGTATTAATATTACTGGAAATGGAAATAGTAGTATATTATTGTAGAGACCAGTACACAGCCAAATACTATAACAGCAAAATAATAGTCAATCACTTTGTTGTTTTCGTATTTAGTTGTTTAGATCAGGCAATACATGAGCATGCAAAAGAAATATTTTGTTACTATATATAATGAGTGAACTATAATACAATAAGTAATGTAATAATTATTGAATGATGGGACAAATTTTCAGATCAATGATCATTTGAATGTGTTCTGAATAAAGGTAATTTCACATAGATTCACATTTCAAATTCACATAGAGCATCCCAATTATTTCAAAACAAAAGTTCTATTTTAACTTAATATTCAACTGCATTAAAGTTATTAGTATCACTAAAAGCATTTTTTCAGAGCACTCATTTCTACATTTCATTTATTAACTTTAATGTATTTTTTATTATATGTTCTTATTACACAAAATGCAAGCAATAATATTTTGAGTTCCTTACTGAAGTATCCCTTTTAACGGCCAAAATGTATTTTATTATATTTATAGGTAAATTTATCCAAGTCTCAAATATATAATGAAAATTATTCATGAATACCCCACCCCCCAAAACTTATGTGACAAGTCAAGTTATACATAAGTTATACGAACTGAAGACCCATTAAGAAAATTCATGATATGTTATTGATAGGATATCTAGTTTGCTTGAAGAGTTCTTCTTAGATTTGGGTTTGTATGTCATTGGGCACCTCTGCTTGAAAAGTTAATAAAGAAAAAAAAAAGCAATAGGTGATTAAAAGTAAATATTCCTTTTCCTTCAACAAATAGACATTGTTGAGTTTGAATGATTAGTTTAGATATATCAAGCATATTTTATTTAAACTAAGGTACTATACCTAAATAGCTGGGATATAAGTACATTTAATTTAAAATTTTCATATTTAATTTAAGCAATTATTACTTTGCATAAATCATAGCTATACTTACATCAAATAACTTTGATATATGTACAACCTAAATCTGGAGCACTATAAGCAATTACAGTTGTGATAGAAATTATTACCTCAAAAAAGCCAAAGCATTAACCATTCAAGTGTGAACTGGCTAACCTTAATTATTTTTGAAAATTTCTAATTTTCAAAATGAGATATTGCTAAATGAAGCATATAAGAATGCAATATAAAGTAAAAAATAAAATGATAAACTTTAAACATAAGTAACATCACACATTTTTTACTAGTAGAAAAACAACTATATTTCAAATTTTTTTAAAGAATATTTTTAATTAAAATTGATAATACATATATTTTTAAAAAGATATGTTAATGTAATGCAAACATATTAATGATATGATGTATGTGAAAAGCACCATAGTTTTTATTAAAAAAGAGGGTAGTGAATACAGAAGTCAGTTTTAAAAATTATTGAATAAATAAATTTCTCAAATACCAAATTTTGTAGTAATGGTATTCTTAAAAAACAAAGCAAATATTTTCCTGAAAGTGAATAAAAATATGATTAGGCAACTATTTTATAAATTATATATTGCGGAATTTAATTTTACAAAGCAAATTATAAATATTTTTAATTCCTTACATTTAAAATAATATTAGTTTCAAAACAACTTAATTTTCTTGACATTATTTCAAAGCATAAAAGCAAACCAATTTTTTGTTAGTTTCTTTATCTTAAAGAAATATTTAAAATTCAAGATGCATATTCAAGTACTAAAATAAGCTTCTACCTAATTTGAACAGTATATTATTCACGCACACATACTTATTACATTAATTTAAAATCCTTCAAAATAGAGAATAAAAAATTTCATAAAAAATCTATTTCCTTAAAAATTTGCCAGGGAAAGTTATTTTAACTTTAATTACTAATGAGCTCAAAATAAATGTATAAAAGCTACAAATTTTGCTACAAAAGCTACAAATAGGTTTTTGAAAAGCTGATATTTGAAATATAAAATTGATAAAACTACTAACATCTTAACAAACATAGAACTACCGACACCTTAAGAATCTTGTCCTCATTACATATCTGTTTACTTTATGAATTACACAATAAGTATGCCAACAATATATTATGTGATAGTAGTTACTGTAACAAATATTTGATGATGAGACAAAAGTTTGAAATAATTTGTCAATATTTTCTAATAAATAGTGATATTTCATTGTTAATATGTAATTTTTAGATTTTCTGTATATTTTGCAAATTCAATTATGAAGATATACGTTCTCCTGACCATGGAGAGTTGAAATTTTATTTAGTCTACAGTTATGATGTTGATTTTAAATTCAACTGAAAAAGTCATTTTGTAGTTTGCAATGTTAGAGTACTACATTAATAATGAAAAGAAAAAATAAATCAGCTAGTAATATCTGATTACTTAAACATAGAAGTTTTCTTTTACAGAATAAAAAGAAAAGAATCAACTTATAAAAGATTTCTTTAAAAAACACTTTTGACTCCAAGTCTGAATTTTAATATGTAGGAATATAATTTATCAAAGAACAATAAAAGGTTTTATTCCTGCTTTAATGACTTAATTTTTTCAAAACTAAACTACTTTACAAAATTAATCTTAAAACATGTAAGGTATTTCAATTCTTGAACTTCTTTATGAAAAAAAATTTTTTTCAAACCTTTTAGAGATAATTATCAGAAAGCTTTAATTTATGAAAAGCAAAAAGCTTTGGTATAAAAGGAATTTATTATAAGAAATATTAACATTTTATCATATAAATGTATCACACACACGCACAGTTAATGTATATATCAAATGCTAAATACATAAATATACATGTTGGATGCAAAGTAGTGGTAAAAAACCAATAGATCTCTGAACATTTTCTTCTAAATTACACATTTACTTTTTCCCAATATAGCCATCTTTCATGTCAGTAAACTTCTATTAAATGATTATAAGATATTGTATACTTCTAGTGGATTCACTTCAGTTAATGTTCTACAAATATTCAATGAAAATCCTCCTCCATCCTATTATGATGGATTCCCTTTAGTTATTCCTTTATCTTGGTCATGAATGAACATACAATTTATAAGATAAATGAGACAGATGTCACAGAATTTCAATAACTGTTACAAGAAATTAATAACAGTTTCTTATTATAAACTGTACGTTTTATCTAAGGACAATGCACAGAAGCAATGAATGGTGTCACTGATCCCCAAGTGCTTGTTATAAATAAAATCCCAAGAATTCTTAATAGCATACAAGATCAATATTTCTCCCAAAATAGAAAACCGCTCATTAAATGGCATATTCAATGATTAACACTTCAAATAAGAATGTTGCAAGAATATTATGTTCCTTTGACAAATTGAGATCTTTTCAATAATTAGAGTACTATATAAAATGTAGTTGCAAATCTAATTTATATATTGTAATGATAACTATAATAAAATTGATAACTTTTCTTTAGCATCAATTCAAAGAATCTTGTGCAAGTGATAATGGTACCAACATTGATTGCAGGACAGCTCATCAGGAATCCACTGCACAGCAGTCTTGCATACTTAAAAATGTCATGCAGAATTGAAGCAGTGTTTTATGGTATTTTCAGAAAATATAGTCTGTTAATAATTAACTTAAAAAAGGGAAAGAGCTGAATTGTAATTTTAATAACAAGGAATTAGCAAGAATGATGATCTGCTGTGGAGATCCTTAAGTTCACAAAACATTTCTGCCTACAATTACATTGTATGGTATATCAAACCAGCATAGTTACATACATTGCACTAACCTCAATTACAATGTCGCCCTGCATTTTTATTTTTGTCTTTGTAAATAACTAGTTAAGATATTTTCTCTCTTGGATTGTCATTTAATAAGATTTTTTTTTTATTTTTGGCAAAGATTAATTAAATTGGGATATATAGTTTAAAATATATTTTAAAACATTATGATTATCCAATAGTGAGAAGTAATCAAATCTATGAATGTTTGAACCATAGGTCAAAGCTTTAATCCTTGATCTACCAGTTTGCCCACAACATCACAGAGTAACAACTGTCTGTTACTATTAACTGCATGTCTTCAATACTTATTGTCACATATGCATATAGAAAATGCTAGAAAATATGAAGATATTTCTACTTTTTATCCAACTTATATAAATGATATATCATTTTAAATAGTAAAACAAAGAGAAATGAATATTTCAGTTAAAAAAAATGTTCTATTACCGTTTTTTACATTCTTCTAAGTTTATATGATCATATCCAACAGAGTTTGTTCCAATAACCTTTAAACTTGGTCCTATTAAAATTGAATTTAAAAATTGAAAAAAAAATATTAAAAATGACACTGGTAAGTTATAATATAAAACAAACAAAAAATGCACAATTAAAAGTTTAACATCTTTTTAAATTGCAAAAAAATTTTATATGTATACATCATCAAACTCAAATGAATTTTCCTTATATATGCCATGATTTTTATATATGTCAATGCTTAATCAGTGATTATGCATAATTATCAATGATTATTCATAATCACAAATGAACTTTGTTATTGTGAAAAATTATTGAATATTAATCACGTTTACCTTAAGTTTATAAAATCTCCAATTTGAAGTAGAAAATTATGAGATATTTTCTCTTAATATTCCTCATTACAAATAACTGTTTAAGAAAATGAATGTTTCTCTTCACATGAACATTTTCTTTTCAAAATGACTATCTAATATCTTAAAACCTAAGAAGAAATTTTGGCCTTAAGAGAAATATTAAACAATGCTTCTGATAAAACAGTGAAACAGAAGGTAATTTTAATGTGAAAATTAATGATCCATTACTAAATAACTGTTTACCTGAAATTAATTTTATGATTTAATATGAGAATGATGAAGTGATTCATTTTAAACACAGATATTTTAACTAGGCAAAAAAAAAAAAGTAGGAAAATATATATATGTGTTAAACTTAGAATCCCGGGCAAAAAAAAAATGTCATAAGTTTAAAATCTTAAATGTTTTTCTGATAATATTTATGATACAATCAAACTATGAGTATTATATATAGACAGACAGAGCAAGAAGAGATCTATGAAATTAATTAGCAATGATATTAAAATTCAAAACTGAGACATTTATCTTTAAGTCACAAAACAAGGAAATTTTTCATAGTGGTAAACCTAAAATCAGTTCATAATTTGTGAAAAAAAATGAATTTGTTTAAAGATTTTTCAGATAAAGCAGGATCTCTTTGAAATTGTGTTAGAAAATCATCTTTCTAAAAGTCGGTGAAATGAACAATGTATTTGCAAGGTTGAATGCAAACTTAAAAAACTGGAAATCTGTACTTCTAAATGCCTTAGCCTAATGCATAAGTAAACAAGTAGTGCACACAATAAGTAAACAAGTAAATACTTTTTTAGAATATAGGTTTTGTTTGTTTTGACATGGAACTGTTATTTATTAGTTCCAATAATCTAAATTGTATCCTTTAAACAGGTTTTTTTAATTAACAAGAGATGAAAAATATCTATAAATACTAATTTATTAAATTCAAAGTTCCATTTTGTTTAGATATAAAAATAAAATACTTTCTGAAATAACAAACTGGGATTTATTTTACATTTAGTAATTTTAATCATTTTGCAGTTTTCAATACCTTTTATGACAGATGTTACTTATACTATTATTCAATATATTTGTTTTAAAATATCTACTGTAATGAATGCACAAAAGAACACACAAATGCTATTAACGTTTTCAAATACTTTTATAACTTTTATTCTAAGTCGGCATGATGTTCCTCAAATTCAAAAGAATGAAATAATTAATATTACTTGAAAATATTTATTTTTTGAGAATTAAGATACCATTTTTCTATAAAAAAAATACTCATAATTTATTGCCTTCTTCACTATGAGTTAGCGATTAAATAAATTTACCAGTAAACAAAAAAAAATATTTAATAATTTATATCATAATTACAAAATTTAGTGTGGTGATCATTAATATTCACCAGTTATTATACAAAATCAAAAGATCAATCACTTTTATTGTAACATAATAATATAAGGAAAATTCATTTTAATTTATTGAACTACAACAATGATTCTCAACCTTTTTGATGTAGTACACTTTAAACTATTTCAAAATTTGGAGGCACTCAAAGAAAAGATAAGTTTAGAAGTTGTTTACTTACCTAAAATGCCCTGTGTAGAACAGTTTATGATATTAACTTTGAATGTAAAATAAAATATAATGATGTACTACAAAAACAGTATGTTTATTAAGGGATTAATTATAATGTAATAATAAGGATACTTTAAATGAGAAATTTTTGTTTGAAGTTTTTTGATAATTTCATTTATATTTGAGGGTAAAAATGACAATGCTACACTCAGATTGTCTTCTCTTGATCTCTTTTTTTTTTCTTTTTTTTTCCCCTATGTTTATTACTACTAAAAATCTGAATACACAAAAATGAGATGTAGAAAATTACAAATACAAGGAATATTTGAAATTTCTTGATGTGGGGTTAATGTTTCACTTTATAAAAGGTCACAATTATCAAAGATAAAAACATATTTTAATAGTAAAAAATATATGATGCTTAATTGTAAAAACAATTTTTTTAACAATGTATTTTCTTTGATTTTAATAAGCTTTATTTGTAATAAAAAAAGCATAATAATTTTTATAGATTTCAAAAAATTAGTAACATACTTTAAGAATTATGGTGCACACGATTGCGCCACGATACAGTGGTTGAAAAATATTTTTAAATATTTTTGAAAAATATTTTTGACTAAATTATTGTCAATCAAATATTTTAGAGTCTGGACTAAAAGTTAGTAATCAAAATTTTAAAACATTTAATTAGGCAGCTCATTAATCCTATCAGAATGTAAACTCACTCGCATAACAAAAATGTTGAGGAAGTAAACATACATATTCTAATAAACTTCTCTCTTTTATACTATGCAAAATAAATTTTATGAATTAAACAGTTAACTGCATGAAGTATCTAATTTATTTTAAATGATTTTTAAACTATTCAAATTTCTACAAAAATATTCATAAGTATTTTATTCAAAATAAATAATAATTAAACATTATGTGTATAATCCCTTTACAACTGTGCTTCAATATTAAATGAAAACTTGTTTCTATTGAGTTAAAAAAAAACTAGCATTAATTTCAATTTTGTAAATTATTTTTTCCAAAATTATCATGAAAATTTAAAAAAACATTTATAAAAAATAATAAAAGGCAAATTGAAAACATTGAAATTTAAAAAGCTCTATTTTAATAATTAATAATTCATTATAATTAAAAAGAAAACCTGCCAAGCATAAAAAGAAAATTTCTTTTGAAGACATAAATCAAAAGTATATATTTAGTATTCAAAGTAATTATCATTTGATATTATTTTGCTTAATATACCTCATTCATTTACAGCAATCTTTTCATCTATGAGATATATATCTAAATATATAAATCATATATATTTTCATAAATTATATCACTATTTCTTACAACTAAAAGTAAATACTACATTACCAAAAACAACCACGTGGAAAAAGAGAGTCATGCTTGTGAATTGTTTAAATGAAAACAGTTCAGAAGCTTATTATTTAGCTACTGGCTTTATTAAGTCTTCTATTTTTTTTAAATCAATTTCAATATGAATATATTTATGACTGTTATCTTAGAATACTTTTGTATTCCAAGATATATGGATTACACAAATAACAATATATAACTTATGAAAAAATAATTAAGACATTGAGAAAAACAATTTACTTAAATTTTTTCACAAAAGGAATGCGTGATCTATTATTATTAGTAAATTAAGGTTACCAGCAGAATCCAATAATTCTTCATCAATCTTTTCTGTTAACATACAAAAGATCCCATTTTTTCCCTTAATTTTATTCAGCAACTCATCTCTTGGAATTGGATTTGGTTTAGGCCATATTTCTACATCACATCTACAAAAACATTAACATAATTTAAGGCAAAAATAATTTGACAAAAACTTAACAGTATTATACAAAACAAAATAAATATGAGAAACTTCCAGCTGTCAGAAATTATAATACATTTACCAATTCTTACTTGCTTTGTAGAAGAGTTATTCCATCTTCTGGAACATCAGATCTAGTAATCAAAACCTTAGGAAGGGATGAAGTATTCATCTTCTGACAAACTAAAATAATACTTGCAATTGAAGTTTTCAATTTAGGTATATTACTGTAAAAAAATATTTTAAAAAAATGTTATATGACACATTAATAGTACAAATTAAAAATAATAATTAATAGTACAAATAAGAAGAAAATTCAACTAATTCCAGTAAAACATGATTAAATTTAAAAAAACTAATCATTTAATCATTGATAGTAGTCATTTTAAACTTCCCTGCACCATAAAAATATCTCAATAAAAAAGGGTTAAGTATTATTTTTTCCCCTAGATAAATACCACAAGGTTTTGGCTCCAGAGTCAACTAGGATACACCTTTATTCAATTAAATATTTATTATTTAGATTACTCAAATATTTATTATTTAGATCCTTAGAGAAGATAATTGATTTATGAAATTAAAGTTACATAATAATTATTGCATAGCACATAACTGAAGCCTGGTGGCACAGTGCTCAGTAAACTAATCTTATTTTTTTCTGTGTTTGAAAACTATGTTTTTTTCGATGTATAAAAGCATTTTACAGTTTTTCCCTCAAAAAAGTATCTTAGTCCTGTGTTAACCATTCAGCTGCTTATTTTGCAGACAGTCTTTGTACTACATCACTTTGTTTGGTATCTGAAAGTTTTTTTTTTTTTTTTTTTTTTGTTTACATTCATTATTTTTTCCCTAATTTCATCATCTGATATTTCTTCCATACATATCACATATGAATTTATATGTAACAAAAAATCCTAGAGAAAGAAATTTGAGGTAACAAAAGGATTATTTGTTGGAGTCGATGCATGAATAATTCATCTTCATTCAAACACAGATAAGTTACCTTGGTTTTCTTCATTTAATAATTTCTTTACTAAAGTCCACACATTAAAATGCCCTTGATGTTCAGCCTTTTTCCTTTAATATCATTCCAAGCATTATTTGACAAATACATTGTTTTCAGAAGGTTATAATCAATTTTCAAATAAACTCCAAACTCATAATGAATTTTTTCAAAAATACCTTACAGAACTTATTTGGCTCTCAAGGGCATCAATTAAATCCTGATGCAAAGGTTAAAAAGTAGAAGTTACATTAGGCAAGACAAACTCCATATAAATTAATTTAAGATACGGGACTTCAATGTGAGCATTGCAGTTACCTATAACTAGAAGAATTTTAAGATTTTCCCACAAAATGCTGTCACCAATATGAAATTTAAATAATGAAAATTCAATATTTCTACTAGTAAAATATTTTGAATATGCATCAAAAAATTTAAACGTGATAATATTGGAAAAAAAACTATTTCAAAAGTAAATTTTTACACATAATAAAAGACCACTAATTTCAAAGTGCAAAATAAACATTTATTCTTTCTGAAATTTTTGACATTAAGTATGCTTAAAAGAAATTCATTGCATAATAAATAGAAAGTACATACCAAGATACAAATTTAGATTATATCCAAATTACCCACACTAAAAGTTCTTAATTATACTTTCTAACCTTTAAAATAACTTAAATCTCTTAGGCAAAAATATTATTTACTATAAATAAATTAGAAACAAAATAAAAATTTCTTCCCTCTATATAGCTAAAATTTATATTTATTTTGTTTTTGATGTATAAAATGTTACTACATAATAAATCTTTTTTCTAAAAAATAAAAATTTTTTGGTTAGACTATATATTAGGGTGCCCCTTTGAATCTCCCAAGTTGTGATCGCGGTTGATCGTCAAGTTGGGCGAAACCAAATCGTATTCTGATTGGTTTAGATCCAGTCGAGGCTCTGTGATTGGTTTATCATTTTTTGAAACTTAAATATCCAAAGCACATTGTAGAACGCAACGAGCAATTAATGCACGTCGCGTTGTATTTTCAATGAACATTGCATTATTTTTTAATGTTTAACGGACTTTGGTTTATCGTTTTTAGAATTTTTAAAATCCAACTGACGTTGAGTTATTTTTTAATGTTTATCGGAATTAGAAGGATTTTATAAAATGGCTCCAGTAAATTAAATCTTAAGTTTTTGTACAATTTGGGTAAAAATGGAAAACAGTGATTGACTGGTGAATGAATGAAGGTTTAATTATTAATCTGTATAAATGCCCATTATTTATTCAGTTTGTGTGAAAGAAATGTCTCTGGTCGAAGATAAAGATCAATCAGACGGCTTAGAATGGAAGTGTCGAGTGAAATGTTCAAATGCTCACCACATTAAATGATCCATTAGAAACTGCTGTTAAAGAATTTTGTCTACCTGAAAGTGCAGATAATGAAACTAAATAAAGTAAGTCAATTTTTTTATGTGCTTACTCCTTTAATTTTTGTTATGATTCAAAATGCATTTTATTAAGTTTGCTTATATTGTCTTCATTGAATTTTCATTATATTTTGCTCACCATACCTGTTCGCATTGTAACCGTCGTGAACAGGAATGGCGTCAAAAAAATATTGGCAACTTCACCAAGGGGCACCCTAATGTATAGTTTTACCAATTCTTTTAATAATAAATCAAAGTAAACACAATTATATAGTTGTTGTTGGGTAGGGTTTTATGGCACAATTATATAGGAACTATATCTACATTTAGCCATTATATTCATACATTTTAAACTCATTTCATATTACGATATTTACAGTCATGTACATTAAAAGAATTTATAGCATTAATCATTAAAAGAATTCATATTAGAATTATTTTCAATACAATTTTCTGAGGACTGTTTTTGAGAATTTGAAAAAATTCTGTTAGTTCCTTAGCATAAATATGCAAAGGAACTAACAAAAAAAAATTTATTACTATTACTATTGTATCAAGAAAATTTCTTACCCTACTACAATTTTTTAATGTGAAAACCAAGCAAATTTAGAGCAAATTTCTCTAAATTGAAGTCTTTTTCAACAACTGAAAGAACAGGACCAAAAAATAAATATATTAATTGTAGCATTTTCTTCTTTTAAAGGCACACTCATTTTGACATCAATTAATATTTTTATAAAAGTAAAAAACTGCAATTGATGTTTTAATAGGCATGAATACCATTTGGCAAACTTATCACTAGGAGCAGGAAAAAAATATACTTTTTTGATCCACTCAAAATAAAGAGCATTTAATTCATTAAAATATTATAACCTTTTAGATATTGAAGTTATTTATATGGAACCATAGAAATATTGTTAAAAATGAAATATTGTAAAAATTTAAAATAAATTAAGCTAATCATTTTAAGTGTATGAATAATTTGAATTTTATATGTAGTCTAAAATAGATTTTGAAACACTACAAATGCATGCTTGAATGGAAATTCAAATGTACAAATTATTGTATTGAAAATTATCATTAAATGCTTATCAATCAAGCAAATAGTTGTAGAGTGAAAAAAATATTAAAACAAAAAATCAACATAAAGTACCCACTTAAATTATGAACTTACATTTTTCACTGTTTAAAAGATAATTAACCAAATATACAAATTAATTTCTAATTCAAATCATGAAAATATGCATTTGATAATTTCAAAACAATTTGACATTTTATTTATTTGAAAAACTTTCTGCACATCAAAGCAAATAAGACTTACAAATTTGAAATTATAAAATTAATCAATATTTTTCAACTTTGTCACTCAACAGTAATAAAAATTTTACAGACTCCATTTAATTTTCAAATTGAAATAATCTAATATATTTCACGAAATAAATATCTATTTCCTTTTATAAGAAGATATGATTAACATCTTACATTACATAGTCAATTATGCAGAAGAATAGTTTCAAATAAATTATGTGCTTACATTCAATAAATAAAAATTACTTATTTCTCTATTATTAAAACAAATTCAGTGAACAATTAGCATTTGAAATTTATTTCCTTAATTAGAAGCTCCTTAGCTTATCCTTTATATTGTTACTTTTTTCATTTATATAGTTACTTTTTTTAATGTATATATACTTACCTTATACTATCATTTAAAATGCAGACTAGATGTCTCGCAAACATGTATAGATAAATGAGATAAGATACAGAAATTATCTTAAGTTTAAAGAAACCCTGGTTATTCTCCCGGCGAATTACTAGCAGCCGAATTTTCACATCAAAATTTGAAGGAGTTTAGCTGCATGAAGGCTGGCAATGTAGATTTTACTTAAAAATGAAAAAGCACAGGAGTCTTCAAATAAGCATGATCAACATGGATTTAAAACAGTACTTGTTGTCAGTATTTTGTGAACCGTATTTCATTGTAACTGTCTTTTTATCAGTATTTGTTTTCCCAAATAACAGCTCAAATGTCACAATTTCCCAAATGTAATAATAATATGTTAGAGAAGATAGTTATAAATTTATAATGACCTAGTACATAGTTAGTACACATTTGAAAGTAATTGATTCAAATGCAATGTATCAACTCGACAACAGATTACAGAGCCAATGTAGAGAAAGTGCAATTAATAATGTCATCGCTAAACAACTGTCAATACATCGATATGCACCGACCTCCAAAAGTTAAGGGACAACCGGTTTAATAAAAAAAAAGGGGGGGGAGATACCTACCCCTAGCTAGCATCGGCGGCCTCGACTTTTCATGCTGTCAATTTAGTTGTCGGTAACCAAAATGGGATGCGGAGAGCAGACATGGAGTGAGCTGTTTTTTATCACACCTTGGATGATTATTTAAAGCAGAAACTAGAAACTTATATATCAAGATTGTCTCACAGATGCTCTATAAGATTCAAGTCTAGAGATCAAACTATTGCATTCGATCTAAACCAAAACTTCAAAAACTACAGCTCGAAGAGGTCGTACATTATGCTCTATCAGAAAGAAATCAGTGCCTATTGCACTGGAATATTGGTGAACCTATGAATCAAGGATATCATCTCGATATCTCACATAAGCCACACTGACCACAGGGCCGGCGCTAGCAGCTTCGCCGCCCCGGGCAAAGAGGTAAAATGCCGCCCCTTTATAACAAATATTAAAAGAGATAACCTAAACCCTTTCCACGATTAATGGTAAAATAAAACGAGTAAAAAAATTGCAATCATCAGCAATGTTGAAGTTTTGATTAGCAAAAAAATACTAATTTATTTATTTATGTTTTTGGCACTAAATTAAAGTTAGGGTTGCACAGAAAAAAAGGAAAGAGTAATTTCTGGTGCATAATTATAAAATACAGGACAGATATTTAAAAAAAAGTAAAACAAATTATAAAACCACTAAATATTAAAACTTTATTACATATTAAAAATACATTTAATCCGAGAGTTGAAATTAAAAGTGTTTTTTTCTCACTTTTAATTCTGAAAATTGTTTTATAATTTCTTTAACATTAATTTTTTCAGCCAGGTCATGTTCGATGGCGATTGTTGTTAAGCCGTTTAGTCGATCCTCGATAGTTGTGGAGCGTAAAAAATTTTTACGTTTAATTTTAATTCGGAGAAACTTCTTTCTCCACTTGCCACACTTATTGGGAGTGTCAGCAATATTCTTAAAACTATACCAAGATTGGGAGCAAAATCCAGGTTCGATATGAATTTTAAAATCTCAACAAAACTTTCTTTTTTGTATAGCAAAGCCAAAACAGCTACCATCTCGTCTGCCAAGTCAAACGCGTTTATATCGGATGAATTCCCATCAGTCAACACTGTTTCTAAATCTTTACAATGCTTTATATGTCGTTTTGAGGAATATCTTTTAAATCAGAAATATTGTATAAAAATTGGAAATAGTTGCTGTGGTTACTGATCAAATCAAACCTGGATTCGAGTGCATTGATAGCTTTATCTAATGTAAAAAAATAAAATTCAGCCTTATATTAAGCAGGATCTACTATTGGATCATCTTTTGCCTCATAGTAGAAATTAACATTCCTTCTTCGAACTCTATGACTGCCTGGGTGAGCTCAAAGTTAGCTGGTATGTCAATTTCGTATGCGAGTTCTCGAGCATCGCAAAGCATTTCATTAAAGGCTTTGTCCGATCTAAGATCCATGAAAAAATCTTTACAACTTTTCAAGAGCTCCATAGCAGATGGTAAATCATAGTCTTTTGTCTGCAAGATAGAGTTGTCAACCTCCGAGTTATTAACAAACAGCAAGTAAAGCATCGTATATCCCTCCTAATTGATACCTTAGTGGTTTTAATGCATCTATTCGGCTTTCCCAACGAGTATCACTTAGAGGTTTCAAAGTAAGTCCGGAAACATATTTTAATAATATGGTCCATCGAAAAGTTGATGAGGAAAAAAACAGATATATTTTTTGGACTATATTAAAAAAATTGACGGCTTCGAAGGATGCTTTTGCCACGTCATTAACTACCAAGTTTAATGAGTGGCTGCTACATGGAAGGTAAAATTCTCTTGGATTTAACGCATTTATTCTAGATTGTACTCCCGATTTACTGCCTCTCATGTTGGCCCCATTATCGTAAGCCTGTCCCCTCATATCCTGCAAATTCAATCCCAATGTTTCAAGTCTTTTAAGTATTAGAGCTGAAAGTTTATATCCAGTCGATCTTTCAACCGGAAGAAAGCCTAAAAATCTTTCATTAATTTTAATGGAAACCTCCTTGGGATTGGACATGTCAATGGATACATAACTTACTAAAACTGTCATTTGCTCGATCTTGCTGATATCAGAAGTGCAATCTAGAATTATTGAATAATATTTAGCTTTTTTAATATCAGTAATAATATGAGATGTTATATTTTCAGCTAAAAGAATAATCAATTTATTTTAATTTAGCTTCTTCTTTTTTTAAGCACTCTGCGGATATGCTCTTCTATTACTGGATCAAACTGAGCAAGTAATTGAATAATTTGTAAAAAATTACCGTTACCGAAATCGTAAAGTTTGTCACTTGTACCTCGGGGGGGCTAAACAATTTTGAGCAAGCATTTTTATTGTTGAAACAATTCGTAGAAGCACCTCGTCCCAAAAATTTATTTCTGCGGTAATAAGTCTTTGTGAATGACTGTCAATCGTTTTAGAGTACTGTATTCTTTGACTTATTTCAATCCAAGAACTTTGACATTCAATATGTTTTTTAGAGGTTTCATGTTGATTTAAAGTCTTAGCGAAGTGCTTCCAATCTTTAAAACCTAAAATAGAAAGGGAACTTAAAGTAGAACCAAAAAGAAACAAATTTTTGCTGTATGTTTAAAAAACACCCTGTATATATATAGGGTGTTAGGGGTTTGATTCCAAATACCTTAATGCATAAAAATATGACTCATTTTAAACAAAAAAGTTTAGTATATCATGGGTCGAAACTCAATTATTTTAGAAAGAGAAAATATTTAAAAGTTTGAGAAATTTAATTTTAGGGCCAATTTGCCGCCCCCTAAGGTTGCCGCCCGGGCAGGGGCCCGGCTTGCCCACCCCTAGCGCCGGCCCTGCTGACCAGCAGGGAGCAGCTGAATGAGATTCCTGCCTAAACCATTATTCCATCACCGTAGTAACTGTGTTTTTCCACAGGGTTGGATAGATAAATTCTTATGCATTGTTCCTACCAGATCAGCATATGTCCCAAGCCGCTCTCCCTTTTGGATTCGGACTCGTCGGTAAAAAGTAGAGAAACCCATCACTTTTTTCACTTTCGTTCCAGGAAAGTGAAAACAGTGATGTGTTTTTTGTGTGTTTTTTTTGAGGTTTGTTTTTAAAAAAAAAATAAATAAACGGGGTCTTCTCTGTAATCAGATGATGGAAACACACACAACCAGTTGCCTTGCATAGAAACCTGCATGGTGAAGATAATTTAACTTAAGCTCTTTAACGTGAAGTGTAATTTAAATGAATTCATCTAAAAAATTTCCTGTAACAGAAAATGTGAATTTATGTTACTGAAATTTATCCTTGAAAAATTAGAGCAATTTTTAATTTTAGCAATTTTTAATACTGTTGTAAATTAAAAATTGTTTTTGAAAATTAAGTACTGTTAATATTTATTTAGTCAACTAAGTTGAATGAGAAATTTTTAATAGGCTATCAAAACATTTAGAACTGCACAAAAAACGGGCATACATAAAAAAATAATAGTATATGATTGGAATCTCATGCGCATTCTTTCGTGTCAGATTCGTGACGTCATCCCCCAAACACATTTACCAGTGGTTATCTGTGGATATCCATTAGACGTCTACAATGGATGTCTTCTGGGCGGTGAGTGGAATAACACCAAAATATTACAGAATTTAAACTGTTATGTATAAAAACATTTTACATTTTTAATACATAATGAAACTTTTATAAACTATAAAAGCTATTTTCGTGAGGAATGAACGTATCTTTTTACACTCCATTAAATACACAAAAGTATTGTATTTATATATAAATAACTTAACAGTTTCGAAATTGAAGTAAATTGCTTGAACTAATGCAATTTTATGGAAGAAAAACCCCTTTTATTACTCCAGTCTATTTTTCAAGTAAATTTTTACACTCCAAAATGCCAAATTAAAAACAATATTATTCTTTTCACAATTAAAAAAGTTGATTAAAACTATTCCATTTATATTTACAAAAAAAAAAAAAATAATAATTGAAAGAGCTTTATGTTTTTATCTCCATAAAAATCAGATCCCAACATTTTTGGCTTTGTATTTTGAAAATTTATTATTTTTGTTTTATTATTATTATTGTTTTATTTGGGATAAAATAAAACTATTTGCCACCAAATATCAAAAGTTATTTATATACTGTTCCAATAACAACGTTATACACTGTAAAATTTGTGTATATTTTTGTAGGTATGATCTAGAAGGAAAAAAGAACTATAAATTAAAATATATAATTATGCCCTCGTAATTCGAAATTTGTACTGTATTGCAGTATTCATTTAATATTCTATTTATTTAAATTCATTCGGTAACTTAATTTGTGTTTGGAAAATTTTTTTATGGAATTGGGTTTTATTTATCGCTTATTTAATATGACAATGTTTAAATGTCTTAAATCTTGACTGAAGTTAAAAATTCTATAATTTGCGAGATTTTATTATTTGAATAATAATATCATATTGAAATCTAATTTTTCAGATTCCAAATGATTGCATACATAAACGAGGAGGTGGAAATTAAACTAATAGAATACAGGGGTCATGAAACAGAACGAGAAGAAACTCGAAAAGCACTTTTATGAAAGACTAACATTATTTTTATGAATAAAAGTAAAAATAAGATTTCTTCAAGAGATACATTTTTTTTTTATAAAAAAAAAGGGATAAGGTCCATATTTTATCTTAGATCGAGAATCCAGATGAAATTTATGCTTTATTTAATTCTTTTTTCACGAACAAAATGAAATATTCCATGTAAAATAATTTTAGTATTAAGTTAATAATCAAAATCTCAAAATAACTTTTGAAATTTTAATTTAGACTGATAAAATGACATTTGTATACTTAAGAAATAATATAGCAAGGTAAGAAGAACTTATTTATATAAAGATTAAATGTTGCAACTAGAAATGTTTATCATTATTGCACTTGTTCATTATTATATATTTATTTAATAAAGTTATTAAATGAAATGTAAGCTTTAATTTCACATTAAAATTTAATAAATTCTGAGAAAAATTTAAATTATTTGAATTGCATTTGCTTAAATAGGAGGAATAGGCAAACCAATGCATTCTCATTTATAAAAATTGAAAATGTATTTTCAAAAATTCTTCTGAATCCCATTTTAGTGAAGAAAGAATAAGCTATGGAGTTGAATTTTATCAACTTAGCGTTTTATTTGTCTGATTTAAACTGCGAAAATCAACACCAAAAGCTCAAATTATTAAGTATTGTATGTTTACTTCTGCTCGCTTAAATGCTTCATGAGTCGATCCTATAAAATGCTTAGAGACTTTTCTATTCTTTGTAATAATTCTTGGAAATTTTCTTGAAAAGTAATTTTCTATTTTGTATTGAAATTTGCTTTTTTTCAATCCTGCATTGATATTCACTGTTAGGACTTGTCATTAATGTTTTGAGATAAGAACTCAATTTAGGAAATACTGTTTGCAATTTTATTATTATTTTTATTCCTTATATCCTATCACATATTGAAATTAAGGACTATCAGTTTCTGTGTAGCTGTCAAACATGTAACATCTTTAAAGAACTTCGTAACAGCATAAAACTACTTTTATGAACCTTAAATATCATCCATAGCTTGAACTTTCAGAAATTATGTTAGGATTAATGAATTACTATATCAGTAATTTTATAATAAGGCCCTTCTGAATATTAATATTATTTGTATTTACGAATATTAATATTAAATAATTAGCTTGATGATATTAATGATCCCTTTATCTAAAAAAATGTATTCATTTAGATTTTTTCATATAATTTACATATGTGTAAGAAACATGAATATTCAGCTTTTGCTAAGTATATGTATTCTCCATTTTACGTACAAAATATTTTTATAAATCATCATCTTTAATATTATGTATTTGTCTAAAAAGATAAAATCACTTTTTTTTATTTTTATTTATTTATTCATTTTTTTTTATTGCATAAGTAATTTTATTACATGTTTTCCAGAAAATGGAAAACTCTTAGTCGATTCATTATAAGTTTGCGTTTTTTGTACTTGTTCAAGAATTTTTAATTGAATATGAATTTGAAATTTTAAAATCTTGAATTGGTTTATTATTTACAAATAATGTCATGTTATAACTTGAGAAGATTTTGCATATACTTAAATATGCATATAAATGTTGTTGATGATTGTATTACGACTATTTTGCCTTTACAAACAAAAAATAGCAAATATTGTTATAAGTTTAATATTTGGGATGTAACCTTTATTTTAAACGAAAATAATAAAATTTAATTTCTTTCGCAAGTAAGTGTAGAAAATATTATTAACTATTCACATAAATACAAATGATTATTTCATACATTTTAAGTTTGTTTTCATGAAAGATTGACATAAAGAGTGCTTAGAATGTACTGTATATTCATTAATATACATTAATCTTTCTTTAATAAGCAGTATGTATATCTTACATTCATAAACATCATAAAGTGAAAGTTTGTTCAGTGTGTTTTGTTTTGAATAATAATCAATCAAAGTATAAATCGAGTTTTTATGATATGAAAAAAATTTCATATTTAGAGACAGAACTCTTATTAAGTTGGAAGAAAAGCTACTATAAACTGTTTAAAGTTATTATAAAGGTACAAGCACTTTCAAGAACTATTCAAACTATATGATATAATTGTGCAATGCAGCTTTCTTCTTGGGTCATACAAATAATTACATAGCTTTGTTGACAGTAAACAAAATTAATAACTTACTTGAGAATTGTTCTCTGATGGTATGTATTTCCACATGTTACGTTAAATAAGATTTTAAAACGTTGTTTCTACATTAAATTTCAGCTCCTTCAGTATCCCTCTAAATTTATATCTTATTTTTTTTTTTTAATTATTTTATTTCTTTTTTTTTTTTTTTTTTTGCTACGCAGGTTTTGTTGATTTTACTTTTTATCTTGAGATTTTATTAATTCTGTGATAGTTATGAATGTGTTACTGAAGTCGTATTCAATAGTTTTAGGTGCAATTCTTTAATTCTATGCAATTTGAATCGAAATCTGAAAATTAAGACAAGCACATAGAAAAAAGTTAACGAAAATCGATATATATTTATTTTGTCAACAGAATCTAATCTTTATCGAAATTGTTTTGTTTTGCTTTTAATCTTTCG